>APFE031141064.1:37148-69860 GCA_000404065.3 Pinus taeda
GAGTGCGTACACGCAGGTAAGGTAGAGAGAACCTGCGTACCCAGAGATAAACATGTTTTTTAATGACTTTCTCTCTTTATTGAAGTTTGACATCGAGAGCAGAGGTATAAGGCTTGCCAAGGAGGATAGTATGACTGTTGATGGAGTCATACTAACTGTAGATAGTCATGGTGACAAATTTTAGTGTAACAGGGTGCTACACAAAAAAATATTACATCAATGGTACTATAGTCATGATTAGTAATCCCTAAATGAACCATTTTTTATGCTATGTCTCATGGATTAGGTAGGAAAGTTGGCTGATTAGATTTTGAAAGCATTGATTATACACACATGCGCTCTTATTAATCCATTGCATATCTCCTTTATCTCAACAAAACTCTATTGATCCAAGTTCGGTCTTTGATATTCAATCATAAATATTTTTTTCATTTCATCTATAGTTTTAGGTATACCTAGAGGATTTGTTGTTACAAATTTTGTATACCACTAGAGGCCCCTTCCACTTAAGGTGGTTTGGAAATCCACCAATTTGGATTTTTGGTTAACTCTTTTTTCCCTCCAAATTAGGTTACATAGGAGCCAATGTTGTTCTGCATCACTATCACCCTTTCATGAAAAATTAGGAATGCACATTGTTTAAATATCAATTTCTCTAGCCATGTTATCTACTATACTACCTATTAAAATAAAACCTTTTAGGTCTAGTTAACTAACTATGTTAGTACCTAATTTTATATTAGATATTAAAAGATATTACTGTTGACTAACTATTGTTTCTAATGTTACTCCATCCACTTGGTTGTACACAAATACTATTATTGAATCCACTACTAAAATATTAATTCAATGGCTACTATAGTGTTTTCAAAATCCATGAGGGGTAGTGACTATTCTAGGCTACCCACTCTATCCTTAAGTTGTACCATGTCTTCCTTTTTCCGTTATTCCTTCTCAAAATAATTGGAGTATATTGTCAAGCACCTCTCCATCTTATAGTTCCATGATATTTCTCTTTTTGATACCCTTATATGCATATCATTTAGACACAACTCCCTATTATATGGTCCTTGATCTGTTTGACTTGACAATATTTCCTACTTGCTTCACTCCATTCATCCATTCCACTGAATCTCCAAAAACTTCTCCTTCTTGTCTACTCTTTGGATTATTCTCTACTACTAATATTTTCTCATCCAACCATTGGTCAACTTTTTCTCCTTGCTTAAATCATTTAGTTCTTTCATATGTTATTTACTTCTCACTTCCCTACTCATCATATCCTTCATTATTCCCTCTCTTTGACAAATCTCCTTCATCTTGTTTAACCACCACTTCTTTGTTATTGCATCCCTTTCAATTCTATCTTTGTTCTCTCAAAATCCTACTCTTCCTCCATTGTACACTTTATCCTTTACTTGTTCATTTATTCTATCCCTATTCTAGGTGGTGAGCCTTGCTATTGCACCAAGAATGTTGCAACTCCTAAGGTCTCCTCAACCCAAATTATCAACCCGAGGTTCATACAAACTTAGAGGTGATAGTGCTGTATGTGCAGTAGGTTAGATTCTACTCATACCACTCCCAATCATGACATTATATCAAAGTGCTCAAAGACCATTCCTCCTATTGAACTATAGTGGAAGCTTGCCGATGAAAGCACAATTGAAAACTTATTCTAGCTATGAAAGTAGAAATTGCATTTGCTCAACTTGTAGATGCTAATTAATGATTTCATCAAAGGAAAAGGGCTAATATACTAGCAGAAATAAAGCTACTCTATCTTTCATAATTCATCAAACTAGAAACCTAATTGCATGTATCATCTACCTATTTCACTCTTGCTTGAAAATTAGAAACCTAACTTCCATCATACTTGTGATTGGAAAACACTAATTCTAATATGTTTTGAAGTGAGGAAAAGGAATGGTTGAGGTTGTCTAGGAGATTCCTTTTCTCATAAAATCACAAATTGGGGTCATTATTCATCTTCACTGAGCTAAGGTTTAAGTGGGGAGAAAAATAGGTGAATAAAAGTGGTGGTACAAGAGGTCCTGTATTGCTATAGAAGGGCCTATAATACTACAAGAGGAGTTCCAAGAGCCTTTTTAGGGCAAAGATGATGTCTTGAGGGCATGAAGAGGTGGATGGAGGTTAGAGAGAGAGAAGGAAGGTTGGGTTGATCCCCATAGCCAAGTCCAAGACATATCAGAGGTTTGTCTTGCACCAAGATGAATGCTCATGGTGTCCTAAATGTACCAAGCAGAGTGACTGTGGAAACATAGTTTTGGGTCTGAATTGAGGGATGGAAAGAGAATATGGAGGAGTCCAAGGTGGGGGTGAAAGATATGTCGTACCCTGCATATCGGCATAGCCCTGCAACCAACCACATGCATACATCCATTGATCATTAACACAGTGATATAAACCATGATGGAAAAATGAGTTGAATTTGAATAACATCTACTTTATGCCATAACACTAATATGATCACTGAAATGACTTCTAAGCTACAAAAATTAAATGTGAAGAAGAACAAATAACATTAATCTATTTCCAAGAAATAATAAACATAATATTTTTTGATTGATATTGTGAATCATTCCAACCATTCTCCCATAATAGAGGTGACGTAGAAGCTTGCAATCACAGGTTTTATAAGCTTAACCTCCACTGAAATGAAATAAAGTTATGAAATGCTTGGAATCAAGAACAAAACACAAGTACAAAAGAGGGACCAAATCCTCTAAGTTGTGCCCAAACCTAAGGGTCTCAACCCTCTGAAATTAACTCATATGCAACTTCATAACCAAATTCTCATTATCAGAAAGTAACAATCTCATACATCACATAAAAGTTAAAAATGACAATGTCAAGATTTGAGTTCAATAGCTACACCTAGCTGAATAAAAAATTCGAATTCTAATGAGCATTTAATATTGGTTATTTATACGGAATGGTAGCTAATAGCGACTCCCTTGAAAATGGGAGTGATTCTCTCCTTGATCCCGAGAACGGTGGATCTAGTCCCTCTTGAGCTTCACTTGTACTAGGAGTTACTCGATTGCCAATAAATTCCAACTAGTGAGAGAGGATGTTGTGATCCCAAGCCGAGTTAAGGAGTTGAGGAGGTGGACAAGCCCCTTAGATTCTCTGTTGGTTGTCTCCATCAAGCCCCTGCATAGTAAATTCCTCCAAGATGCTTTTTTTTCCTACAATTATACCACATTAGGCCACACAGTATGAAAAACACCTTTTAATCAGAATATAAAGAAAAATGTGAATTAATTTGAGAAAATAACAGTTTTAAGGTTGGAGGATGGCATGATGATCTTCGAAATATACCTATTGATGGGAGTCATCAACACCCCACTGTTGAAGGTGTTTCTCATCCTTTGAGAAACTTATTCATCCATGTGAATCTCTTTCGTGGTCTTGGTGGCCTATTTCACATCCCAAGGCACCTCAGATGGTGTGCCTTCTTGTGGGTAAAAACCTGCATTTGTTTCTATCTCAGTCAATTCCCTCTGCTCTTTTGTTTGGTCTCTTCCTTCTTGTAAGCATAGCAGAAAGGGTGGTCTGAGTTTGAGTCCTATCCATATGATCTTCATCCTTTGCATGATTCCTATTGTATAATGGTGTTCCCTCCAAGGCATTCCTTAGATTTTAAGGAGAGTGATATTCTTTGACTTGTAGATTGTGGGGTAAGGCATGCCATCTTCTCTGGAAAGCTTGCAGAATTTATATTCCTAACATTCTAAAGGTGTCTTCAAAGTGAAGAATGAATTTCTCCTTGGTTGCAATGTATTTGGGTACTAAAGTAGCATCATTGGAGATGATGTTATGATTTCTGATGACAACCTTAGGGCTCACAAGCTCTGATCTGATATGCAAGGGATTTTTCTCCTCTTTTGCAATTACCTTTTTCACCTCCTCATCCCTTGTATCCTCATGAGTCCCCCAATCTTGAATTGGGATCCCAAAAGTTCAGATCTTCCAAAGTGAATTTGTGCATGTATAATTCAACTAACTTTTCCCTATCTTCCATACTAGTTTGTTGGAAAAACTCAATAAATTGCCTATAGTCCTGAAAAAGAAGAGACCCATATTGTGCTAGAGTTTTTAGAGTTTTTATTTGGAACTACAAATATTGTTATTTGAGGAAGAGAGAATAATATTTTGATGGCTACCTGCATTGCAGGGCTTCCATAGAGAGACTTTCCCTGGTGGAAAGTTATGTTTCTTTCTCATGCAACCTATCTCTCAACCTTGTGTTTCCTACATGTAGATGCTCCTACATAATAGATTCAATTAGTATTAAATCACTTAATTCCTTACCCATTTCAATGAATTTCTCCTCCATGAGGCCCACATCTTCCACATTCTTGGATTTGGCAAGTTTCATCCACCTGTGTGTTCTACCACTCTTTATCTCCAACTCATAGAGGAGCGGGACTAGAAATTTTTCAGGGATAATCCTTCAATAAATTTGTAGTATGAACCCAAGCTAGGACATGGATCAAGCTCTTGGAGCTCTTGGAGGTCCTTAGGTGGTCGCTTCCTTTTGTAGCTCTTTTATATGCTCCTGTAACTTCCCCTGTTCCTCCTGTAGCAGACTCTGCCTCTCCTGTAGAAAACCCTATCTCTCTTGTAGCTTCTCTTATTCTACTTGTTCAAAGGAAACTTGTGTCCTGGGTTTCTTGAAGGTCACTAAACTAGAAGTGAGCTTACCCAGAGATTCAATAGGTGACATGGTTTTGGTTTTAGGAGAAGTGACCTCCTCAATATTTCCCTCACTGGGTCCTACTTCCTTTTTTACTTGGCGATTTATCAATAATGATAAAGACCTTTGTGGGAGGTCATGGTTTCCCATGTCTTATTCTAGTGCTCTTCCTAGTATTTTGGTGCTCTTCCTAGTCTTGAAATATAGGTAACCTTGTCTTGGTTTCTTCCTTTTGGGCTTGAGAGGTGTGCCCAATGTAGCCAAAGTTGTTCTTGTTAAGTATTCCGTGGAGATAGACTTGTTTGATGTGGTTGTTTCTCTGATTATTGGGGTTTATAAGTCTCTTTAGGGCTTACTCTTTCAATTATAGTTGCTTCTCCTCCTCTGCTCCTTCCTCTATCTCTACTGCCTCTTTTTCATCTATTTTTATCTCCTCTTCTTATGTTTTTTCTGCCTCTTCCTCCTCTATTTTTTCTCTTTCTTCTTCTTCTATTTTTAATACCTCTTCCTCCTCTATTTTTTCTCTTTCTTCTTCCTCTGTTTTGCCTTCTTTACCCCCAATGCTAGAGGCTGGTGTTTCTCTTGGTGTGATGGCTTGAGTTTCTTTGAAAGTGTACCTACCCATGTCCACAAATTTAGTCCATAGGACAAGGATCCTTAAGTGACTCAAAGCATCCATCACAATTAACTTGAAGAAGCCACTGTGAGCTAAGTGCTAGTGCTTTCCTTCCCTCACCTTTTGACTCATATCCATTATTCACAGTAGGAGGAAATGGGGAACACTAAGTCTTTGAGGGAGAGGAAATTCTGCCTTGAATCTCATCTCATGGAGTAATATGAAGTGGTAGGAATAAATCACACTCAACCTCCCTTCACAAGATATATACTTGAGGATATGGTAATCTACCTCATCCCAAGGGTAACACAGGCTTTCTCTTCTTAATCCATTCTTATATTCTACATGATTCTCTTTCAAAATGAAGAAGTTTTTCCTAGCTGCGACACTCATTGCCTTGTTTTCTTTACTCCACCAAATTCCTAGGGGTAAGGTGGTCACTCTTCTTATGGTTTCAAGTCTCAAAGATATGGCCATCCCTCTAACAAAAATAATGGCACTGTCTTCTCCTTAGGAATTTAATGCCTTGGAAAATTCATGGGCAAGATCATCAGGATACCCCTTTAACAATTTAAAGAAATCCAACCATTGGTGTCTTCTGAAGATGTCCACTATAGGAAGGTGTTGGTGAAGCCTCTGGTGACTAGGGGTTCTCTCTGTTAACCCCCCCCCCCCCCAAAACACATTTCTTCTACTATCCCTCCTTGGTTCCACTTAGGTGTGTAATTCATTTTTTTAAAGAATAATATCAGTAGTGGAACATTGTTAAATTCCTTGGTAGCAGTGAGGGAGAAGGATGCTAGAATTGATTTCCAGAAAGACCTCCTACCGCTTAATTTACTATTATAGGCTATCAATTCCAGGCCGAATTCTCATGTAAATGGATGTAAAAGCAAGGAAGGAGGGTGTCACTTCTTTTCAAAACAACTCTATGTGTGCATGATGGTTTTAAGATAATTTCAAGCCACTGTGTCTCCTTTTTCACCTTCCAATTTATCCTTATCGACCCTCATGTAGCATTACAGGGTTGCATGCAACTTCCTCCTGTAGCACCTACATAAATGGTTCAAAACTTCATGGTGGCACCCTAGGTGATCTAATACAATAGCTTGTCCTTCCTCTACCCATTTTTAGAATGAGCGACAATGCAAATGAAGTCGAGTCCAGTACATAGAATTATCTTTGGGGTAAAATCTCAGAGCGCTCTGATGACATGGAATTAACACGAGTTTCCTTTTTTCGATCGTTGTATCCACTCCTTATAATGATTTACTCTCTCCTCGTGATTATCACCCCACTCTTTGAGGACCACCTCATTTTGAGTTGATATCTCCATGTTGCGTGGGTGACTAACACAAAACTAAGTTCATTAGGTAAGGGTGGCCAAGTTCACTGGCCACCTCTAGCCTATTAAAACTCCACTCTTGACCATTACACATTTTAGTCATTTTATGCATAGGGAAGAGGTGAGGGCTGGCATACCTGAGCCTACCTATGGATCAAATTGATGGAGATGGTTGCATGCTAGATCTAGGCTAGATAACCTCATGATCTTAGAGGGAGTTGAATCTTTTACTTGTTTCCTGTGCATGTCTTCATAACTTGATGATACCTTGGCTTATAACTTTACTGTGTGTGTGCACCTACCTCTCTAATGTCCAAGCTAGTGGTGGTTGTGGGATTCCTTATTGAGGATGATGCGCCCCTTCCTCATTGCAGACATGGATCTATCATGTTTTCCGTGGGTGGAAAAAATAATATTAGGGATTCCTATTATGATTGCACATGATGCTACAAGAGGAGTTTTCTCCCTACAATAGTCATTTAATCCTCCCTTAAAGTCATCATATTTCATGTTGATGTTGAGAGATATGATGACAAGCCATGAGGACAGGGTTGGTGTCACGAGGAAGTAGTGCGGATATTGGAGAAATAGAAAACAATGGCTTCTGTGTTTTTTTTAGAGGTAGGACAAAGTGGGAATTTTGAGCAAGTCTTAGTGAAATGGAGTGGATGGGTGATAAGTAAATCATTGGAGGACCCCCTTTATCATTTCCTAGAGGTATCATGGATTTTTGGGCTATTATTCTCATTAGGCCCTCCTCATGTAGCTTCACAGGCTCCTCCTATAGCATTATAGGACCTCCTGTAGCAATACAAGTCCTTCCTGTAGCATCACAGTGAGGAGGTGAAATTTGAATTTCTTGTTGATTGGATAGTGGAGAGAGATGGTTATATGAGTGGAGTGTATTGAGATGAGGTGTCTGGATGGAAGGATGGATGAGAGCTCATAGGTTTTTTCCTGTAGCCATAAAATTTACCAACGGTGTGTAGTCCTGCAAAAGAAGAGAAAGGTTAGTAGGAATGGTGTAAGATTATTCCTTGTGTTCCTCTTTTATCTTTTGTTTTTTGTTTTTGTTTTTTTTGTTTTGTTTTGTTCGAGACAAGTAGGCTACCTTTGTGGAGGTTTTCAACCTGCATGCCTGCCCTAGGTGCCTTAGAGGAGGTTTTCACCTAGGGATATTTATTTTTTCTTATCTTTTTTTTGGCTCTTGGGCTTCCTTAGAGAGGTTTTCAACCCTGGAGTTGGCCTCATATTCTTCATAGAGGTTTTCATCCAGGCCTTCTTATTACTTTTAATTTTTCAAATTTCTAGGAATATTGTGGGTTGGAAGCTATGAAACTCCCAATCACATTTAATTCTTTGTTGACTAACTAATAAATTCTTCCTTGGATAGAGGTCTTCTATTTAGCTTCAACTTATAACCATTTACAAGTAAGGGAACACCTTCCTCATTAATGGTTATGATATGGACACATCCATTTTCATGACACTTTTCTACTAGATATGGACCCAACCATCTTGTCATTTGAAATATTTGAACCTAGAATCATATAATAGGGCCCAATCCCCCTCTTGAAAATATTTTTCCCTGATATGCTTGTCATGCCAAAACTTTCTTTGCAGTTGTATTCCTTCAGTGTGTAGGAGAGCTTGCATCCTGAACTCATATAAGCCATTAAGTTGGAGCAACCTTTCTTGTTGTGATATAGTGAAGTCTAAGTCCAACTAAGTTGCCATCCTCAAAGTGTTAAATTCAAACTCAATAAAAGAAAATCCTTCTTCCCATAAACCAAGTCATATGGAGTGAACCCAGTCATGGTTTTCCAACTGGTGTTGTAGGCCCAAGTGGCCTCTACTAGTCTATCTACCCAATCTTTCCTATTGTTGCTAACAACCTTGGTAAGGATGCTCTCCAATGCTCTATTTGTGACCTCTACTTTCCCATTTTCTTGAGGGTGATAGGTAGTGGATGTATTGTGCTTGATATGGTGTTGCCTCATGATATATTCAATCAAATTTGATGTGAATTGTTCTCCTTGATTGGTGACTACCTCCCTTGGATACCCAAACTTGTAGAAGATTTTTTCTCTTAAGATATCAACCAACTTCTGCTCAGTTGCTACTTCGATTGCCTTTGTCTCAACCCACTTTGTCAAGCAATCAATTCACACAATGATGTACCTCTTCTGTCCTTATGGTGAATCAATTGTACCAATGAAATCCATGGCCCACTTGTCAAATGGATCTAAGGCCACTTTAGGTTGTAGGAGCATTACATACATGGGTGTGGGTTTTCCCATCCTTTGGCACTGATCACATCTAGTGGTGTATCTTCTTGCAGCTTGATGTAAAGTGGGCCAATAGTAACCAACCTATAAAAACTTAAAGGCTGTCCTCTTAGTAGAAAAATGAACCTCACAAGGTCCATCATAAAATGCTGAGAGAATGTTAATGACCTCTTCTTCCCTTATAGATCTCCTCAAGATTTTATCTATCCCAATATGAAAATATTTCCCCCAATCCAAGTGAAAGGAGCACTTTCCCTTACAATCTTACTTTTCTCTCTAGATGATAGATTAGGAGGGAACCTCTCAACAACAAAGTAGTTGGCTATGTCAGCAAACTAAGGAGAAAGCACCGAGGTGGAAAAGAGGTGTTCATCTAGAAGTTGATCATCCACCATCTCCTCTTTACCTGTAGGCAAGGTTAGTCTGGACAAGAAATCTGCAACCACATTTTCTTTCCCTGGTTTGTCAATAATAATAAAATCAAATTGTTGTAACAATAACAACCATCTAATTATCTTGACATTCACATCATGCTTCTTCATCAAATATTTAATGGATGCATGATCAATATGAACATAAGTTTGATACCTAGTGATATAGTGCTTGAATTTGTTTAAAGAATGTACGATGATTAAGAGTTGTTTTTCAGTGATAGTGTAATACAACTTAGCTTTAAACAAATTCTCACTAATGAAATAGATAACATAAGGAAATTTATCTTCTACTTGACCAAAGGATGCCCCCACAAATTTATTTGATGCATCAATATGGATATGGAAAGGCAATGCCGAGTTGGGACCCCTAAGGATGGGTGCAACGGTAAAAATTTTCTTTCAACACTTCAAAAGCCTCTTGATAGTTGCTTGTCCAGCAAAAATCTAAATCCTTGGCCAGTAATCCAAACAACAGTGAAGCCGCTATACTAAAGTATTTGATGAACCTTCTATAATACCTAGCTAATCCCAAGAAACTCTTGACATCTCTTTGCTTTTGAGAGGTAGGGACCCTTTTGATGATGGCTATCTTGTTTGGGTCAACCTATATCCCTTCCTTGGATATTGAATGGCCAAGGAAAGTCCCTTCATTCATCAATAATTCACATTTCTGAGGTCTCAATGAGAGATTCATTTCAATACATTTATTCAAGACCTTCCACAAATTAGAGAAAGCTTCATGAAAGTCACATCCATAAGGGGTGAAATCATCCATGTATATTTCAATAGATTTATGAACAAGTTCAACAAAAATAATCAGAACTGCCCTATGAAAAAGTAGCAAGGAAATTGCACAAACTAAATGTAAGAACTCTATAGGAAAAGGTACCCCAAGGACAAGAAAATGTGGTCTTATATTGGTCTTCAGGGCTGATCTATATTTGGTTGTATCCACTAAATCCATCCAGGAAGGAGAATAATTTCTTCCCTGGAAGGCCATCTAGGACTTGGTTAATGGAGGGCGAAGGAAAATGGTCCTTCTTTATAGCCTTGTTAAGTTCCTAGTAATCAAAACAAATTCTCCACTTCTTATTCTTCCTAGGAACTAAAAAAATAGGTGACACCAACTCACTATCTGAAATGGGGTATTTGAACCCTGCATTTAGTAGCTTTTGTAATTCTTCTTTCACAATGTCCGTAAGAGTTGGGTTCATCCTTCTCTAGGATTGGTGCACATGCTTTCATCCCTTCTTGATGTGAATATGATGAGTACAAAATGAGGGATGCACACCTTTCGTTTCCTTATAATCCTAATAAAAAGCATCCAGGTTTTGCATCCACATTGCACAAATTTTCTTCTTGTTTGGCCGAGAGAGGGGTTGATATTTAAAGTTCTGGATGGGCCAAATTATACAATCTCGACATGTTCTAGAATTGAGTCAAAAAAGGATAAGTTAGTCCAAGGACTACTCCTAGATTCTTTCATTGAGTCATCAATTGGTATGGGAGTCGAAGGTTTCTTCTGAAGGATATGGTCAATGAGGTCATCTTCATCAGGTTTCCCCCCTCCTATAACAATATCTAGAGTGCAACTTAGGTAGGGGTTTGTGTGATACAATTCATACTCTTCCTCATATTCTAACCACAAGGGTAAGTCATGTTCAATAGAAGGATGTGCAAGAGGATACAATACCATTTTTTTTGTTTGATAAATTTCCATTCTTACTAGTCATTTTCCTAGCCCTACAACTAATGTAGACATTAGTAGTGGCCAACCAAGGTCTTACTAAGATGAGAGGATAGCCATTAAACTTCGTTTTGAGCTAGAGGGCCAGGAAATTAGTAGGATACTCCAAAGAGACAATGGAGGCCATAAAATCTTCAACAATTCCCTCGAGAACTACTATGGATATGTCTGCAAGTTGCAACACTATGGTGGTCTTCCTCAAATCCCCTTGGAGACTTAGCTTTAACATGTTTTTTTAGTCATCACATTGATTGTCGCCCTAAGATTAACCAGGGTATTAGGGACTATAATGTTATCAATGTGCATATCCACTACTAGGCTTCCAGGGTCTAGATATTTCAGGAAGATCGCCCTTCCAAGCATCAAATCAGATAAGTGCCCAACAACATTGATGATAGGGGTGTCTCTTTCTTTTCTCCCAATACTTTTGAAATTTTTTTCCTTGATAATATTATTATATATGGGAACATCTTTAATGGCCTGGTGAAGGGGTATCATAACACACAAATTCTTCAATTCTCCCACAAGTTCAACCTCTTATCGGGTGTGCTAGCTAGAGTGGATAACCTTCTCAAGAAAGGGAGGTGGATTTACTTGAGGAGAAATCTCTTCCTTCTATTTTTCAAGCTCTTTAGGTGGAGAAGGTGGGTGATTATATGGGAGCACTCTCCCAGACTGAAGGTTGATATATTGGATTTCCACAACATAAGTAGGATATGATGTCTCTCCACTGTAGACCTGTTGTGCTTGCTTGTTTTTTGGGTTCAAATTGGGTTAAGTAGGAATTTGAGGTTTCTTAGGTGGAGTATGATGGGTGAGTTGTTGTTGAGGTTGGTGTGGAGGTAGTAAAGCAGGAGGTTGGTTGACTTGAGGCCTCCACCCTTGTGATGGGTTGCTCCATTAAGAATATTGGGGTGGATATGGATGAAAAGGATGTTGATAGGATGAGGAGGATATGGAGGAGCATAAGGCCAATAAGGAGGTGTGTACCATGATGGACGAGTGGAAGAGTACCAAGGTTGAAAAGGTGCATTCTAATTTGGATTGTAATAAGAGTAATGTGCATCTTGCATGCCCTGTTGATATAGCCAAGGTCCTTGAGGCCTTCTTTGATTTATGAAGCAAAGTTGCTATGACCCACCTTCTACCCCTTGGTATATAACTTTTAGGCCTACCAAAGAGGGGACTTTATCTATTGCATGCTTTTCTTCGGAAACTAAATAGACTTCTATGACATTCAATGGGAATTCATTCCTATGATGTCTTTTAGTGCATCTAGGGAAAAAAATAGCTAGTGCCCTCTTTGCTTCCTCCTGCTTTTATTTTTTATTTTCATGGTATCCATTTTCAATGAAAATGTTTTCAACATTTCACACTTGAAATCCTCCAACATTCTCCCTATATCATTCTTGATGGATTTTGTGGAGAGAGAGGAACTGACCAAGCCTTGACTAGCCCTACCTTTCTTCCTGGAAGCACTAGAGTGATTCTTGAATACAATTTTGATGTCATCATACGATAATTGATAGATATCTCCTCCAGAAAACATGTTTAGGGATTCCAAGATATCCTCCCCAATCCCTTGGAGAAGAAATAACTTGAGTGACTTAGGATCAAGGGTACGGTTGGACCTCCTATAACTGAGTTGAAATCTCTCCTCATAGTCCTCTAGGGATTCATCAAGTCCAAGGGTCATCCTAAAGATTTATTCCTTGGTTTCTTTAGACCTACAATAGTCCATGTACTTGCTATTGAAGGCCTATTGCATTTGGGTCCAGGTAGTGATGCTACCCCCAGTCAGACCCATAAACCAATGCAAGGTTGCATCTTTAAGGGTAGAGGGGAATAACTTCAACTTATGCTCATCAGAGGCATAGTCATATGTCCTACAAACAAAAAAAAATTAAGACATGAAGGTGTCATGATCCTCAGAGGTTAAGCCATGGAAGTGTGGAAGGGAAGAAACTCTTATATTCTTCATTCTAACCTCTCCATTGGTTTCTCTTATGGGGAAAACCTCATTGTCCTTATTTTTAGCCATTTTTTGGGTAGGTGAAGTGGGTTCTTCTTCTTCCCCAATGGATTCTTAAAATTTTTTGGGTTGCTCACTTAGAGGGTCTTTTAACTCCCGTATAGCCAGAGAGGGAAGTTCACAGTCACCAAAGAAGAGTGAAGATTGACTACTTGAGGGCGTGGGGGTTTTTGGTAAGAATTTTCCTTGATTATCCCTACTCCTATGAGGAATGGAAGTTAAAAAACAATGATCAGGAATAGACAACATGTACTTAGACACCTCCCCGAAAATGACACCAAAAAGTGGTGAGCCTTGGTATTGCGCCAAGAATTTTGCAACTCCCAAGGGCTCCTCAACTCAAATTATCAACCCGAGGTTCGTATAGGTTAGATTATACTCATGTCACCCCTAGTCATGAAATTAGATCAAAGTGTTTAAAGAATATTCCTCCTACTGAACTATAGTGAAATATTGTTGATAAAAGTAGAATTGAAAATTGATTCTAGCTATGAAAGTAGAAATGCCATTTGCTCAACTTGTAGACACTAATTAATCATTTCCTGAAAGGAAAATGTTTAATCTACTTGCACAAAAAAATCTACTCTATCTTACATAATTTATCAAACTAGGAACCTAATTGTATGTATCATATATCTATTTCACACTTGCTTGAAAATCAAAAACCTAACTTGCATCATACTTGTGATTGAAAAACACTAATTCTACTCTATTTTGTAGTGAGGAAAAGGAATATTTGGAGTGGTCTATAGATTCCTTTGATCGTAAAATCACAACTTTAGGTCATTATTCATCTTAACTGAGCTAAGGTTTAAGTGGGGAGAAAAATAGGTGAAGAAAAGTGGTGCTATAGGTGCTGCTATAGGAGGTCCTGTATCGCTACAGGAGGGCCCGTAATGATACAAGAGGGGTTTCAAGAGCCTTTTTAGGGTGGAGATGACGTATTTAGGGCATGAGGAGGTAGATGGAGGTTAGAGGGAGAGAAGGAAGGTTGGGTTGAGCACCTAGCCAAGCCCAGGACCTCTCAGAGGTTTGTCTTGCACGAGGATAAATGCTCACGGTGTCCTAAATTTACCAGGCAGAGTGACTCTGGAAACACAGTTTTGGCACAAAATTAATGGATGGAAAGAGAATATGGAGGAGTCCAATATGGGGGCGAAAGAGGTTCCCTCCCTTGTAGATAAACACAACCCTACAACCAACCAACCACATGCATACATACATTGATCATTAACACAGTGATATAAACTATGATGAGAAAGATGAGTTGAATTTGAATAAAATCCACTTTATGCCATAAAACTAATTTGATCACTGAGTTGACTTCTAAGCTACAAAATTTAAATGTGAAGAAGAAAAACTAACATTCATGTATTTCCAAAAAATCATAAACACAATATTTTTGGACTGAGATTGTGAATTCTTCCAACCATTCTCCCACAAGAGAGGTGACGTAGAAGCTTTCAATCACAAGTTTTTATAGCTTAACCTATATTTAAATGAAATAAAGCTATGAAATGATTGGAATCAAGAAGAAAACACAAGTACAATAGAGGGACCAAAGCCTCTGGGTTGGACCCAAACCCAAGGGTCTCATACTTTTGAAACTAACTTAGATGCAACTTAATAACCAACTTCTAAATATCATAAAATAAAAGTCTTATACATCACATAAAAGTTAAAAATGACAATGTCAAGATCTGAGCTCAATAGCTACATTTATCTGAATAAAAAATTCAAATCCTAATGATCTTTTCATCTTGTTTATTTATACAAAAGGGTAGCTGAAAGCAACTCCTTTGAAAATAGGAGTTATTCCCTCCTTGGTCTCGGAAATGGTGGACCTGATCCCTCTTGAGTGTCACTTGTACTAGGATTTACTCGACTGCCAATGAATTCAAATTGGTGAGAGAGGATGTTGTGGTCCCACGCTGAGTTAGGGAGTTAAGGAGGTGGAAAAGCCCGCTAGATTCTCTCCTAGTTGTCTCCATCAAGCCCTTGCATAGTAAATGCCTAAAAAATTATTCTTTTTCTTGGAATTAAATCACATTAGGCCACATACAATGAAAAACAACTTTTACTCTTCTTACTAAGCATAATATAACAAAAAATGTGAATTAATGTGAGAAACTGGTAGTTTTAAGGCTAAAGAATGGTATGATGATCTTCAAAATATACCTATTGATGGGACTCTTCACTAGGTAACCCCCATGCACAAAAAAATGTGTTTCCATTGATCTATATTGGATCATTATATTGCTTTTCCTCTATCTCGATTCCTTTAGAGTGGACAATTCAGAGGAATCAACTTGCTTGATATTCTTTACTAATGAGTCCTAGTTTGGAGAATGGGGTGCTAAAAATTCTGGGGCCATTTTGAGGAATTAAATGAATATTTTTAGCATCTAAACAATCTTGCTTGTGTCACTCCCTTTGGCATTGTTATACATTTAGGGACCTTTCCAATGGTGCTGTTATCACTCAGATTTTCCTGGAAGTTGTAAGAAGAAGGAAAGGGGTCCGAGGTAACCACAAACCAACTTTTAAGTACAGAATCTAGCCAATCTGTACTCAGAGAGGGCTCTCTCTTTATGATTTAGCTTTGTTTATGGGATATTAGGCTAGTTATGAAAGCTTGGGGGGTTTTGATTGTGTTTGGTGGTGGAATTCTGGAGCAGATGGATAGAGCAGAGTATCTTAGGCCATTGGGATATGGAGTCAATTGAAGATGGCTTAACTGGATTAGGTTTTTCAACAAAGGAAGGCTTCACAGGGCAAGATAGGTAAATAAAGGACAAATGGTAACTTGAAAAGATGTAATGGTCTTAAAAGGGAAGAAGGGAAATTAAGAATCCTTCAACATGTTTTAAGAAGAGGGAAAGTGGATGATCACTAATAAAAAGAAATTAAGGTTTTCTTATTAAATGATCAAAATGACAAACTAAGAAGCAGGAGCAATTAAGAATTCATTACCTATGATAGTTTGGAAGAAAAAATTTAGAATAAAAATGATTTTAAAGACAGATTGCACTTAAGCACTTTTTGAATTATATTTTTTCGTTTTAATATTTAGATATGAAACACAATTGGAATATTAAACTAGCAATAACACATGAGATATAGAATACTTATTTGTCCAGTGCTTGACACATGAATCCTGTAAAAAGTCCTTTGCTTTATTTCTTCATCCAGCCAACCATACAAGAATTGTCCAACAACTTCTCTTTTTCAAAACAATAAGTCTATAGAAATGTCTAAGAATCCATACTCAGTACTTCGAATGAGGAAGTACTTATACAAAAAGTTTAAAATCAAATATCTCTTAACAAAGAGAGATATAATCTAGGAAGCCTAACCATATGTTACCTAAAAGCAGAGACAAATGGTCTCGAAGCTAAAGTAAACTGATGGCTTGTTGTCCCTCTTTTTGTGAATGAGCTGGAGGTAGGCCCTATGCTTTAACATCTTGTTGTCTTCCTCGTAATTTAGTGCTGGCTGTTTGCTTTTCATCTTCTTACTGATACTCTTTGACCTGTCCTGATACTCTTTACTTGTTTTACCCTTATTTATCTATTTACCAAAATTGACCATGGTAAATACTGAAATTTTACTTTTTACCAAGGTAAATTACAAAATCTCTGTCATGTCCATCCACCAATCTTCCTTTGGTATTTTGGTCCTTTGAAGTTTCCTGAAGATTTCATCAGCCTCAACATATTTGACAAAAATATGCTGAACTGGAAACATATGTTTTATTTCATGTTCAACATAAAAAAGGTTCTCTAGATTGTCATAGAGAACTTTGCCTGTAGGTAGTGCCTTGGGTGCAGATACACTAGTTGATGCACTGGCCTAATTCTCTGCATACTGAGCCAACTTGTCAACATAGTCTATATGTCTCATCAATTTATCATTAATTACTAAAGGACTGGGAAGTCCTTCGCTCTGCAAAATACCGAACTTGTCCATAAAATCATTAATTTCCTCTTGCATGTTTTGGAATTTCCTTTCCAAATTCTGCATTAGAGACCTTTTGGTCAATACCTTCTTGACTTCTAGAATAGTCCCAGTTCTATCCTCAATACCGAGCTCTTCTAGCTAGTACTTATTTCTGTTGTTCAAGAAATTTATTAGCTTGATTGCTTCCTTAGGCTTCCCTCCTAGCTCTTCTTTGGTTTTTTGGCTTTCTTCAAGAGCTACTTTTACCAAGTCAATCTGTTCAAAAATTATTTGTATGGATGACCAAGCATCATTGATTGACTGAGTGATGTTGGCCCAAAGAATCTTCCTAATGTCCGTTAAGGGCTTCTCAAAGGTGAGGTCTTTCTCTAATGTTTTCACCTACAGTGCCAAGCCTTTATTCTTTCTAACCTCTTCAGCAAAATTGATTTTGGAGACATCATATTTCTATTCTAAAGTAACAAATTTTTCCTTTACCTTCTGTAATTCAGAGACTTGCAGCTTCATCTCCTCCATTGACTTGATTAACTCTTCTGTACTCAAACCTGAAGTTTCTACTGGTGCTATTCCTGTGCTTGCACCTGTAATTACTTCTGTTGTGACCGAAGGGACATTAGGTGCCAAAGCTGTTGCAAGTGTTGAAGGGACTGCCGTAGAGACCATTGGTATCACATTTTGAGGCTGAGAGGTTGAGTCACTCTGCCTGCTTTTCAATGACTTTTCTAACTATTGCTTAGTCTCCTTCAACTGTTCATTTAGCCTTAGGACTAAGTCCATAAGATCTTCTTCGGATTTCTTTTGGACGACTTCAGAAGTTTGTGGATGTCTTGATGGAGGCAACTTTAGCTACTTTCTCAAGGCATCTATGTCTTCATCTTTTTTCTTAATCAAGGCTTATACAACTTTTACATCCTTTGGGTTATGACCTAGTCGAGTGACCAACTCTTCCAGTGATTTAATCCTATTATCCTTAGCCTATGAGGAGGCTTTTTCTAGCTGTAATTGAGCAATTGTATTTTTCAAAGAATTTTTTAATCTTTGAGCCATCATGGCTTTACTAGTCAATGTTGAATATACCATTTCCCCTATCTTCTTATGTAACTCAATCTGATCTATGGGGGTGAATGTCCTTGGCTATGACCTCAAAATCAATTTTGAGGTAGTTTTCCATGGATTGAGGCTATTTCACTTTGGGCTCGAAAAAGCTCATTAGCATCTTGCCTTCTTTGATGTCATAGGATGACATTAACCTCTTCTGATTGGTGGGAACCATCTTCAAATACTGATTATAGACGTGGACCCTTAATGGATCATTTCTAGCTTTTATTTCTTTTAACTTCTCCTTAATATCCAAGTTCTTATTACCTGGAGGCCTAAAGGATGACACTTCAGCACTTTGTTGTCTTTCCAGTTCTTGTCTCTGTGAGCTAGAAGGTGTCCAACCTACTGGGAATGTTCGCTGACTATTTGTACCTTCTTTTTTTTGACTCTTTGTAGTTTCTTCAATGTATTCCTCTTTTGAATGGGGATTTAGCCTGTGCCTATTAGCACCAAGCTGATATGATGGACCACTAGTAGGGGTAGCTACTTCCCTGTCTCTCTTTAAGCTCTTTTCCTCGTTCAGAGGAGTCTACAAAATTGGGGGGTCTCCCATGTTGACTTGAGTTTGGTGGGTCTGTGTTTGAGCCTGCTCCTGAGAGGTTTGAGGCTGCGTTGACATGATTGATTGTTCTGTTGCTTGAGTACTGGTCTCTTTTTCTCTTCCCTGTGATGTTTCTGCAAATGGTGTACTGGTCTCTTGTGAATGCCTTTGAGAGGTATCAACTATTGAGGCACTAGTCTCTAATGTTGGCTTATGAGAAGTATCAACTGACACCTATTCAAAAGAATCCAGGTCAAGTGTCTTTTCTAGATCTTTCATGACATTTTCTACATTGACCTGATCACTATCCATTTCTACAAGAGTTCCTTCCCTCCATTCATCCATGTTGGCATATTGCTCGATTTCTTGGATTCTGTGATGAAAATAGGGTGATAGTCTATTTTTCATTCTTCTATCACAGATGAAAATGTGAGGGTCATATGGAGTCCAGCTAAATCTTTTGCTTAATCTCATGTGGTCTTCTAAGATTTTCTCTGCTGCTTTGCCTGCTTCCCTATTATTGCAGATGAATGGGCCTAGGTGATCTTTAATTTTCAGTTGTGATTTCTTCTTGGCCTTGGTAAAATGAACTTGATCTGAGTTGATCATCTGTTTATAATATTACAAAGCAAATATTCTCATTGGAACATATCTTGGTAGCTTGAATGGGGGGAGCTCACAGCCATATACCCTGATTTCTGTGTGATTCTGGTATAAATACCAGTCACCTACTCTGTATTGTTTTGATAACTGAGGATCCTCTTGATTTCCTCATTAATTCTTAGAGGAGGATTTCCTGTTAGCAAGGTGGTTGCCGGGTGGAAAAATTGGTCAATGAATTGATTATGAGCAAAATATGTATGGAAGATAAGAGTCTAGAAAATGACTGAACTTGGATTACTTTTTGTATCAAGTTTATTGACAGAAAAGGGAATTTGTCAGACTGATAGTAAAGGATGAGGTGATATATGAAAGAGGAGTACTTGAAAACCTTCTCATTTTCCAGTCTTATGAACTAGTCACAGATTTTCTCAGCAATATATGAAGCATAATTATACCTAACAGCAGGGGGTTAACCAGGGGTAAATATGGAAAACAAAACTAAGACCAACTCATCTACATACTCACTAGTTTTGAATCCCATAATTGCAACTATCATATTAGCTATGATATTGCTTGTATCTATGAAGAAAGCTGACATATAAGGAGGGGGATCTTTAAGTTGATGTTCTTTTACTATGAAGGTCTGGCAGAGGCAATTGAGTTCAGATTGAGATAACTTAGTTGATTTTTTAAGCAATTTCCCAAGGGAGATGGGGGTGAGGGCTCGACTAGGATGAAATTGCAACATTTCATTGATTGAGTCAGTAGTTATTGTGAAGAGGACTATTTGATTTGGAGACATCACTGCTTTGAGGTTGGGGTCATAATTTGCATGGCATTGATGGATTATATCAGGAAAAATGTGCACATAAGGGAGAAAACACATGGGGAGGTTGGATTCCCACAATCTTATGGCATCATGGCCATTCAAATGATTGTCTCAGCACTGGCAAAACACTTTGAGATGGTCTTTATCAATAATTAGGTCTTTTATTTGGAAATCCTTATCTGCCAGAGGCATATAGTCTAAATCACGGTGAGGGGTGGTAATGGGTACAATGTTTAGGGCTACTAGGGTTTCCATTTTGGTTCTTGTGGATTCAGAAAGGAAACTGGGGTTTTTTTTGAAAAATTGGTAACACAAAAGATCTGGGGGATTTGAATTATAAAAGTAGTAACAAAATTATGGTGAATTTTGGACTTTTCAATAAATTTGCAGTGGAAAGCAAGTATTTGCAGGGCCTTCTTGACGAGAAATTGGTAAATAACTGCTTTTGAGGACGGGCAATGGAATGCAGATATTGGGTGTGACTGGATGGCTCTGGTTGGTGTCGACTGCAAAGTTTGAAGTTGGTTGGCGGCTGGGAACACAAGCTGGTTGACCTCGTCATTTTGTTTGGATGGATGTACAGGTTCACAGAATAAATGACGAAATGATTTGCTTTTGTTTTGTATACAAAGTCAAGAATTGACAGGTTTTGAGATTTGGATGGGTGACGTCAACGAACAAAATGATGTTTTGTCATTTAGTTTGGAGGTGGTAAGCGGTTTATATCGCAATACTTATGGGGGGGGGAGGGGGTATTTGGCCTTAAGCAAGCGATTCCATAAAATGAATGATGTGTGGTGGAGGCGCTATTCACAAAACCTCTTCGCGATCGCACGCTAACATTCGGTCGCAAAGGGTCGTGCGAAATGCATGACAACTGTTTGATCTTGGAGGCTTGATTAGGCCGCTATCGGGAAGGTAAGGTGATGAGAATTTAATGAGGGTGGGCCTGATATAATTAAGAGTTTTCTAATCATATAGGGAGTGACGGGATTGGTCAGGAAAGCTATTAATTAGCCATGGGGGTTAATTAATCTTTTGTAAATGTGGCTGGGGGCGGGGTTCTTAATTATTTATAGATTAACTAATTAATCCCCATTATTGGTGTTTTATGGTTATATCTAACCAAAGGGCCAGGGTATTAATATTTCAGGGTTATTACATAGCTAAAGTAATACGGGAGCGGGTAGTTTGCATAGGGGTATTATTAAATAACATAAGTTAGAAGTTAATATGACATTAGATGAAAAAGCGCTAAGTGTAAAACATTTTCATTTGTGTATTTAAAACTTAGGCTAAGTAAATATGAGGGTTTATAAGGAGAATGTTTTAATTTCCCTAAGTAAAATAGGATTTTACTTAGGAAAAGCTTTATTAAGGGAATTAATGATTTTATGGAGGGGTAAATGTTGATGAAGGGGACTTAAGTATTTAGGCTTTATAAATTATTGGGCCGAGGGTCCGGTCCCTCAAGAAGTTAGAGAAATGCTCTGAGCCCCTCTACTTTGATAGATACCTTGGTACTTAGGGGAAATTAGTGAAAATTTAGGGAAAATGAGTAAGGGAGTTAATTATTTTCACTTTGCTTGCTCGATGTGCCTTTCATGTGATACATGCCATTTGCCTTGTGATGAAAGTAAAAGATTTGCACATTTAAACTTAACATTCACCACATATTATTATGCAACCATCATCTACTTACCCTACCTACTTACCCTAGCATGTTTACTTCTTTATTAGGGTGCACTTAGACTGGCAAACCCTTATCAAACTTTCTTTTCTTTTACATGGTAATGCCTATCTAGGTATACACTTATTACATCCAAGGGCTCATATTAAACTGTTGAGTTCCTTTTTTCACTCTACCTATCTATTTAGATTAAATAGGCTGGTTAGATTATATTCTCTATCTCTATAAACATGAAATTGAAAACATGGAATAACCAAGTTTAAACTATTTGGCTACCATGGATCGTGGCATAGGTGACAAGTTGCACATGATTTTTTATTAAACAAAAGTAAAAAAGTAGTGGCATTTAGATTTGCACACTTTCATGGTCTTTTCTTTTTCTTTGGGGTTCATTTTCTTTCATTTGTTGACCTTTTCTTTATTCTTTTTACCCTTTGATTTTTCTTTTGGGGTACACCCTCTTTACATTTTAATTTTTTTTTTGATTTCCTACAAATATGGAAAACCTTTGCAACAAGTAAAGGTATGAACATATTACATAGCTCATCAAGTCAATCATGATATATGACACCTATTGGTATAGGGGCATAACAGGTGCTATAAAGACGTAAATTGGAGTTTGTGTGCAAAATTTATGCCTCTTAGAAGTTGACCTTCTAGTTTGACCACCATGGTTTGAGAGGATGCCATGACAACCTCTGTTACCCATGAAAAATTGTCAAGGCATATGTGGACTAAGAATAAGACTCTAGAAGAGTCAAATTTGTAACTCTAGTTGAGAGTTGGAGTAAGGCTTACTCCAAGATGGTTATTGGGCTATGTTAAAATTGGGCCACTAGGAGGAGCAAGGGCTCCATTTTATGCTATTATATCTTGTTCAATAGTAGAGTAGAGCAACTAAGACTGGGAGTGAGAGAGAATAACAAAGGGGGTTAGTGTTATGTAGTAACATATTGGGCCATAAATATAAAGTAATGCCATTGAGAGTGCCTTCTCTTTTATACTTGCATTATTTCCATACTAGAAAAAAGATAATAGAGCAGGCTTGCCTTCTAGTAGGGTTTTATCTTGTAAGTGTTTCCTAGAGAAAATATTTGTGCTCATTATGGATGGTGTGTGATTATATTTTTTTCTCTCTATTTTTTGTATTTTATCTATTTCATACATAAGCAAAAAATCAATAATTAGAAAATCTGACTCATTGGTGAGATGAGCGGGGAATTCAAGGGATTATGGAAACCTGGAAAAAGAGTCAAGGAAAGAACCCGAGAAAGATAGTTGAGTTCAAGTGCCATTTCCGATCCACAGTCCCTATTCAAGATGGAAGTGAAGTTGACATAGAGCAAGGTGAGATTAATGCATTTAAATTGAATAACTAGTTGCAACAATTAGAAGTGTATATTAGCTTTCACCATATAGATGAGGAGCTCAAGATACCATTTTGTAGGATAAAGTTAGACGGCCATGCCTTAACTTGGTGGGAATCCATATAGATACACATAGTCTAAAGGTTGATCCGTCGGTAACTAAGTGGGAGAACTTCAAAACCCTCATAAATTACCAATTCCACCTTATTGGGCATGTACAAGACCAAAGGATCTACAAGCACTACTTCATGCAGGGGTAGATATTAGAGGAGTACAAAAATGAGTTCAAGAAGATTAGTTGGGTATCTCTCCTAGGAGCATATATGTACTCCTTAAGTATTTGTGGGGTCAACATAGTTATTTACAAAATCAAGTGATGTTATTCATGCTAATAATAGTGGACAAGGCTTATGTATAGGCATAATATCTAGAAGGCATAGGCCAAAAGAAAGGGAAGTTAAGTGGTTCAAGGTGAAAGAGAACTAGAACACTTCTAAGGAGGGGAAGATGAAGTGGAAGGCAGAAATGATAAGAAGACAATAACCACTACACATTAGTGCAAGGATCCTAACAATCATTATAACCACTACAACATTTATGGGCACACTAAGGAGAAGTGTTGGAAGCTACATCCATAACTAAAACCAAAGATTCACAAGGATTATGGGAAGAAAAATAATATTATAGCCATAAATTCAAGCAATCAGGTGGAAATCAGCTCCAATGTGGACAATAATATTGTCTGCACATTAGTGCAAAAAGAGGTGAATCTTAGTAGCCTTCATCATCGAGAAGAGAAGGAGGTGACCAAAATATTTCATATTACGATCCATGTTAAGAAGACCAAGATATATGCCTTGTTCCACTCAAGTTATAATCTCATTGCCATGGATTCATGTTTGGGATTCCCTACATGGATATGCGAGATGTAATTTTCATGCAAAGATCCAACTAGCATAGCCTCATTAGGATGGGGAATCATTTATCATCAACGTGCATAAAGGTAAGTCTAGATTTCACAAGAAAGCACTAACGAGCCAAGAAACTGATTAGCTCTAGCAAGAAATATGTTTTATTATTATTAACATAAAATTTTCCTAGTGAGGAGTCAATTACGACAAAGGCATCCCTAAAGGGGTATCATAAAGAAAAGAGAGAACAACTAGAAAGGTTGCTATAAGCTAAAAGGGAGTGTTACAGAAGCCTAACGTAACAACCTCGGGTTAAAAGTTCATGTAATAAAGGAAAATAAAGGAAAAATAAGACCAAGATCATGGGACACATATTCGAAGTTGAATGTTGGGAAAAACATCCTAGTGGGTGTCACTTTTAGTTTATTTGACATGTTATTTATGAAAATAAAGGAAAATAAGAGGAAAGGGAGATGAAAGGTCACGTATTTGTATGAGAGGAAAATTGAAGGAAAATAGAGGAAAAATGAAGAAAATAGAGGCCTAAATAATAAAAAGGTTTCTAAGGATCAATTCACATATCTTTCTAGTTTAGTTTGGGGGCTTTCTCTCTATTCTCTCATACTCTTGCACACTTAGAGAATTCTCAGAGCACTCTAGCATTGAATAAAGGAAGGAAAATGAAGGACGAAGAAAGCAAAGGAAAACCAAGGAAGGTTGGATCAAGAAACTTCAACATGAGGGTTTTGCAGGTAATGGGTTGCATGTGTGATTTCCTAGTTGATTTGTGAATGCATG
Source organism: Pinus taeda (assembly GCA_000404065.3). Classification (NCBI taxonomy): domain Eukaryota; kingdom Viridiplantae; phylum Streptophyta; class Pinopsida; order Pinales; family Pinaceae; genus Pinus; species Pinus taeda. Next base: position 62,134 of record APFE031141064.1, read on the forward strand.
GTGCATGCATTTGTTTATTTGGTTCATTTGCTATGATTGGCATGGGTTTTTCCTTGGTTGACATTGGTTTCAACCTTGCCTTTCCATTTCTAGGATAACCATAGTGTGATGGTATTGTTTTCTTGGTTGAGCTTTGGATTACCAAAAGGTTTTGGAACCAAGTGAGGTGGTCTCAGGAAAATTCCCAAGGGTTGGGGGTGGAGATGGTTTAATCTCCAAGAAGCCCTCGACAGGTGGGTGGAGAAAGGAAAATCCCTCAAGGTATTGGTGAAAAACTCTGAGGCATCCAAGCTTGTTTCAGGCTTTGTGATCCCTTGACCAGTTTTGGTGAGATCGCGATATCCTAAGGGTGGAGGTGGTTTAGTCTAAAATAAGATCTAGTTGTTTATTTCTTGAGATCCCACATTCATGCTTGGAATATGGCATGTGTATGATTGGATGAAAGAAATATTTGGTTCAAATCAACCTATGGTTGGGTGGTATGTAGAAGTACCTGACTTGGTTGGCTTTTGCATAAGTTAATAAAATCTATTTTCCTATTGTATTCTATGAGAACTTGTACTTTTTATTATGGTGATTTGATGGCTATTCTGTCACGGTTAATAATATGCTTATATACTGGTTATAAGCATGGATCTGTAATGTGCTCTAGCTATGGCTTTGTTTAGGATTTGATAAGTATTTGATGGTTAATGAATGCATGGAATAATAAGTGTTATTTGAGCTATTATGAGAAGGAATTAGAACTTCTTGGTGATTCTTAGATAAGTTTCAGACTCCTATGATCATATATGCATTCATAAACTCTAGCTTGCATGTTCACTATATGTTTGATGAAATGACTTTCATGGTTAGGTCTGGTTAGGTCAAGTTATTGCTTAAGTTTTGTATGAATTGTATTTTGATTCTGTCGTTTGTCATTCTGAGAAGTCTTAGGAAGTTATGGGTAGGGGTCTGGAGATTTTCCTAGAATTGTGGCTAAGATCTTGAGATCGCATGCACTGAAATGAGAAATTTAGGTCACAACTACATGGAGCAAGGCTTGCAAGTGCAATTGGAGTCCTTCAATTGTATGTAGGAAGTTTCAAGGGTGTGGTTGGCAGTCTAAGTCACTTAAAAAAAGTTCCAACTCAGGGATTGACCACCTGCGGTGTTTCTTCATCTCTTAGGTGATTAGTAGTTCTTGTAGGTTGTCAGTTTATGGTCAGTAAGTATTAGTTGTAGGCCCCACTTCCTTAACTTGAGCTAGGAGATTGGATCATGTCATAGTGGAACTTTATTTCACATTTACCTAAAGGGTGGGGTGTTACATCTAAAGCGATAATATCTAAGAGGGAAGGATCACAAAATCAAATTATTGTTTGACTCTCCATTGCCAAATGTTGGTCTATATAGATGATCCATTCTAGAAGTAAACAAAGTGAAGAAGTAGTTATATTAGTGTCTAGAGTAGGGTGTGATTTGATTGATTACCTCACCTTCTGGCTCACAACTCATAATTGTGCGAAATAAGGATGGGACTTGGTGACTATGCATTGGTTCTAGAGTGTTAAACAAGATTATTCTCAAGAATAGGCACCTCCTACCCAATATTGATGATCTATTAGACCAGTTGTAGTAAGAAAATACTTCACCAAGATGCATTTAAAATCATGGTATCACTAGGTATGAGTCAAAGAAGAAGATACCTTGAAGATTTCCTTTAAGACCAGACAAGGTTTGTATGAGTGCTTAGTCATGCCATTTGGTTTATATAATGTACCAACAATATTAATGCGACCGATGGATGATTTTTTGTGCCCTTATCTAGATTCATTTGGTATTATTTATTTGGATGATATGTTAGTTTATATTACTAATTATGATGAGCACATATCACACTTGATGTATGTGATAAAGACTTTGAAGAAGCACAAGCTACTAGAAAATATCAAGAAATGTGAGTTTTTATAGTGGTATAGTGGTATTTTCAAGAAATGTGAGTTTTTAACATATATCTTGAAAATATGGAGGCCATCATGAAGTGGTTGGTGCCTACAAATTCCTTTGAGGTTAGGATTTTTGGCGGGGAAACACAATACTTGAGGAAATTCATAGCTTCATTTTCAACAATAGTTCCACCACTCCATGCCATAATAATGACTGGAAAGAGATTTCAATGGGGGAAGAGTCAACATAAGGCTTTGATGGGTTGAAGAGAAAAATCATCCAAGCATGAGCTCTTGCATTAGAAAACTTTCAACAACCATTTGATGTGGAGACAAATGTGAGTGGGTATGCCATGGGAATAGTATTAATGCAGGGAAATCCTGCATGCTACCATTATGAAGTGTTTCATGGGGTAGTTCTCAACTACCCTATGTATGATAAGGAGTTGTATGCCTTGGTACATGCTATCAAAAAGTGTAAACATTAGCTTATGGGAAAGGAGACCATCATCGACATAGATCACCAGCTAATTCAGTACCTATAGGCCTAGATTAAAATTCCACATACCAGACACTACAAGTGGATGGGGTTGTTACAACAATTCCATTTAGCCACCAAATATAATAAGGGCATAACAAACAAGTTGGATGACATGCTTTCAAGGCCACCCACATAAAAAATAACATCTTTGGGAACGTTGACACAGATGGACCCTTTCACTCATGATGTATATAGAGAGGCATTTACAAAAGATGAGGACTTCAAGGAGGTGTTTGAGTAGGTACAAGACTAGAGTCATGTAGAATATTATGATGACACAATTGACTATCATCTATATAGTAGGTTACTCTATAGGATTGAAAAAAATTGTTTTCCTAAAGGTGAGCAAATTTAGTTGATTAGAGAGGCCCACAACTCCAAGGTTTCAAGGGCTTTTGGTGTTAGGAAGACAATCTCCAACTTATAGAGGTATGTGTATTGACCTAAAAGGCAAGAAGATGTGGAAAGGTTCATTAAGGGATGTGTTATAGTACATTTTGTTGCATCTAGTAAATAGGCCTACAAACTGGATCAATCCACATCCATGAACATGTTGTCATAATCCCTACACGAATCACTAAGCATGACCTTTCCAAAAAGTATGAGTTTCTGGGTCTAACTACTCAAATTAAGTGTTTTTATCCCCAACACACCCTGCTCTTTTGGCCACTTGCACTCAACGCTGGTTGCTCCCTTCTACACCAACATTGGTAAACAATAGTTACTCCTTGCTGAGGGTGTGCTGATTTTAGAAATTCGGGAAAATTAAAATAATCCTGAATCTTCCTCTTATAAAATATTCCAGGGGTTATTCTAACCTTTTACCTTGGATAAGAAGATTGAGTCCTATCTGATCCTACCTTGGGGACTTCACCTCTTATCCCACCTTAAGTGGATCTCAAGCTTAGATTGGTAAATGGATAAGAATTCCTAAACTACCATCCCTCTCCTATAAATTTACTGCCATCTACAGCATTAGGGTTTGCTTTTGGAGACTTATCATGGCCTCATGTTGCTGCCTTGAATCTAAGAGAGTCACCATCTTCATGCATTAGGGTGACATTGAGGTGTGCTTTGTGACAAGGAAGGACAAGTCAACATGGGGACATATCTACAAGATCAACTACTATTCTTGGTTGTAAACTCTCTCCTATTTCTATTAATACAAAGAGTATACCATTTTCCTATATGTGTTATGTTACATTTACATTCATGTATTTCAATGCTTCGTTGATCCATTAAATAGAGTAATTGAATTATGCTATGTAGATGTTGTGGATCTTTGGTTTGTTTTGAAGGTATGTGTAGGTTTTAATTATAGAAATCAGAGATAACAAGTCCGGAGGAAAGAAAATATTGTGACGGATTCCAAGTAAGCCTCTTTCCCATCCTTCAATTTCTCTAAGGGAAACTCTATATTCTTTTCTTTATGTTGTTCTAGACCAGTCCACTAGGTCTAGGGAAGATGCTTTTTTCCGCAATCGTAAATTCCACATAATAAATTGGCGACTCCATCGGGGGATCAATTTTCCCTTAGTGGTTTCCTTTACCCTAGAACTTTTTCACCTCTTTAAGCAACCTTGAATGAATCATTCAAACATTGATTGACCTTAGGAAAAAACCTTGTTGAGATCGTTTGCATTTCTTATGTCGTAATTTGACCGAAACTGACCAACGCATTCTCTGTTATGAGACAAAGCACTTCAACGCACCTAACCCTTAGATGTAGCTACATTGGAGTGCACCTTCTCCTATCCTGCACCTGCAATGATTGCACTACAACACATCTTCTCCTGTGCTGCAGTTGTGCTGATTCCTCTATACCGACACTGTAGCATACTTTTTCCCGTGCTGCACCTTTGTTGCAGTGCACTGATGTCCCTTATGCACCTGCGTTGATCATGTAGGATGAAAATTTTTTCATTCCTTGATCTTTCTCTCTGATCTCCTTTGATATGACATGTTTTCTGAGTCATTATGAGTTTGTTAGTATCTCTTAAAAGCCATATTAATGTTTGCATTTGTTTTTATTATCCTTTCGTAATAAATTATTTGGTTATTTCTTCTTCTTATCAATTAGGTAATTTGTAGACATTGAGATTGATTTTTGATTGAATTGAAGAAATTCATATTACAATCATATTCCGTGTGATTTATTTTATCAATAATATTGCTACATTTTAGTTTTCATACATTTGAAACATTAAAAGAAAAGAAAAGAAAAACAATTGTTTGCATTGCATATAGGGATTTGATTCTGATTAGATTAGTGAAGTTGAGGAGATCAATTGTTGCATCACTTGTTTGTTGCATTGTTGATTGATTTCTTCTTCCCCTACTTAGTTAGGCCTTCCATTGTTAAAAGGAAAATGAAAAGAGTTATTTTTGTCATATTAGTTGCATCATAGGCGTGTTCAGGTGACATAAAGTTTTGAGCCATGAAATTGAAACTTAATACAAGATAAAATTTAAAATTTATTGAATCAATCTAAGGATAATTTGAAACTTAATGCAAACATCTAGAGTTCTAGGCTAGAGATGTTTTATGACGTAATTAAGCATAAGAGTTGTCATTTTTTTCGAGTGTTGCATTTCGGGGGTGATATCCCGTTCCACGTACGTAAGTGTATCAGATCGTTCTCCACGTACATTTGGGTATATTGAATGGTGCTCCATGCATGAAAATTATATGGGAATTCTCTCATCGTACAATTACGCATTAGACAACACTACTACAGACTGCACTTCCATATACCTTCAGGTATATTTTGGAAGTCCCCACTAGGTTGACATGCTGCCTTAGGTAACCGAGTCAACCACCTTGCGCACTTTGATACACCAAACACAACATTTGGGGAGATTTCATGCTCTTACATAAATCCTTGGTTTACCAAGTTTGTATATTGCAGTTCACAGTTGCTTGGTAAACCTTTTTTCCTAGTTACCCCTTTGTTTATTTTGTGTCTTTAATTTCTAAAATAAATTAATTGATCATAGAACAACATCCTCACCCTAGAATAACTCCATAGTGGATCTTAACTTGAGACTAATGGAAACAATTCTAGAGTCTACGAATCAAGGAAACCTATATGAAGGGAATCCTGGTCCTTTTCCTTGTTTTGGAAATTTTTGTGCTCCTTATATGGTGACGTTGTCCCTTCCTCAATTTATCATCAGTTTTCCAATTTGGTTGTTTTCGACCCTTGTGGTTCCAAATGTATAAACTTCTTCTCAACTAAGTTCTCTTCCACCTAAACAAAATCAACCTCAAGTTAATCCTAAAGATGACCCTTTTCCTTCTTCACCTATTGTTTTTTCATCCGTTTCTTCCTCTTTGCCTGGTGAAAGTCTTTATTCTAGTAACCAAGAAGCTAAGAAGAAGATGAAAAGGATGAAGAAGAAGAAGCAAAATAAGTAGGGGGGAAATCGAGCAACAATTGATACTAATGAAACTAGTATGGAGGAACCTTCCAATAAGCCCCACAAAGTTAAATGCCCTTGCAAGTTTCACTATAATTTATGTGAAAGGAATCATCCAATTCACCTTTGAACTTATATGGATGAAGCATCCAAATTGTTGGTGTTACACTAAAATTTGTCACCATGACTATCTGCAATTAGTATGGCTCCATCAACAGTCATACTGTCCTCCTTGTCAAGCCTTATACCTCTGCTCTCCATGTCAAACTTCAAGAAATAGAGAAAGTCATTAAAAAACATGTTTATCTCTGGGTACGCAGGTTCTCTCTACCTTGCTTGCGTGTACGCATCCCAAGCTCATTGTACCTGCGTACTTGTACGCTCTGTAAGTTAAGGGATGGGTGCGTACTCCTGTAAAGGTCAAAAAGGCGCGAGTTTCATCTTAAAAAAGTTACTTGTGGTCACTTCTAGAGCATTCTAGAAGATTGTTTGACGTGTATTGAGCGCCTCCAGATGGTTCATGCATCCCTATGATAGAGGAACTTATCCCATCAAGAGAGGAGCTACCCCATCCAAAAGAGGGAGTATCCCATTGATGTTGGACCTGAATAACTTCCTCTAGAACACTATAAATACAGGCATTGGGCCAGAGGAGGGGAGGTTGAAAGCTGAACATTCCAAAGGGTAGATGCTGCTGGAATTAGGACTTCCTTGTAGAAGCTTGTGGGAGAGATTCCTATCCTTTCTTGTTTCATTTGGAAGTGGGTGAGCTTATCAAAGTAAAGGAAAACTCTTGCTGGACCCTGGGAGGAACTTGCACAACACCAAGGCTCAGGTTGTAATGGTTTCTTTTGTTTCCTATTAATACAAATAAGTCCATTCTTCTCAATGATTTATTATTAATGAATTGTTTCATATACTCCTTGGTCTATATGTTGAATATGTTTTATTTTATGGGATATTCAGGTGCTATGTAATCGTTTGATTGTTAGAGAATGCAGGTTTCGAAGTGAAGGAGGAGCTCATATGGATCAACGAGGCTAGACTACTACAACAGCGTTGGACTACAGGTAGGATCTAAAACACTTGGTTTCTCGTATGATAATGCATATTTAGAGAAGGATTGCTCTTAATTGTCTTGTTTGTCACTAGAAAGTCTTAGGCTTCTAGGGAGGTTGGTTTTGTTCGCAAGATTAACTCTTTCCGCATGACAAATTGGTGACTCCGCTGGGGAATCCATTAATGTGATTGATTTTTCTTTTGAGTGACACTTTGATCTGAAAAGAATCATTTCTTTTTTGGTTTTTGGCTGTTTGAATGTGTATTTGGGTGGGCTAGCTTAGAGTTAAGTAAGATTTTAGTTTTTCTTAATTTTTCCAGTAGTACGCACCCTCTGAGTTGAGCACAGTGCATACCTGTACGCACTGCAGCTTTGTACACAGAGCGTGCATGCACCTGTGCAAACAGACTGCCTGTGTACCCTGTCAAAAATTGAGAAATTTCGTTTTTTTCCATTTTTCCTCTTAGATTTTGTCTTTAATTAGTTTTTACTGCCCAGATCCACTGGTTAACTGTCAGAAGCTTTCATCTTGGCTAATTTCATTGGCATTCCTGCTTTAAGCTTTTATCAATTGGGTGTTTTGAGTCTCTTTTTTGAGAAATTCTAAATTTGATTTCCTTTGGTCATTACTTGGAGTTTTGTCTCAGTCTTTACACAATTTTGCATCTTTTTGCTCTTGTGTATGAGTGTTAATCGCCTTTGAGTGTTTTTATTTTTTGATCTTTGGAACTCTCACCCAATTTTCTTGACTTGCACTTGATTGGTTCTTAGATTACAT
>APFE031141078.1:0-24139 GCA_000404065.3 Pinus taeda
ATAATTTTATTGATAAATATATTTAATTTGGAATATTAAATTTAGAATTTCAATTTAATTATTAATAATTAGTAGATGAATAATAATGGAATATTTTAATAAGCACTCTATAACGAGGTTTCGAGAGCGATGGCGTCGAGGGTTTCTGAGATTTTTGGCTCCCCGCTTCCCGCCGAGCTGCGCGTCCGCTCCACCACAAACCAGTCTCAATCCTGGTGCGAGTCTTGGCTCCTCGCACTCTCCACAGAACCCAGATCCTGGATCAGTCTCAAAGTTACGCTGTCGGCAGCAGGGTTCAAAGATTCACGCGGTTGCATGGTCTCCTTGCCAGTGCAGCTCGGAATCTTGAAGAAGAAAGACGCAATCAGCCTCAGCGCAGAAGGTTTTGGAGGCCTCACTCTCCTTATGGGCGCTCGAATCCCTGAGTCTGTAAGGGAAGGGGAGTATTTTCTGAGAAAAGTTTTCAGCAGCATCCAAGCGGAGGGACACAATCTCTCAGATCTGCTCAATGGGGTCACGGATCTACAGTTATTACTACAGATCTGCAGTCTTCGAATCCCCAAAATCCGAACTCAAGACTCCGACCCTGCGGTAAGGTCAATAGAGTTCTACCCTCTTGCTTCTCTCTTACCCATTTTATTCCAAGCTGTGATCGCAGGGTCAAGGTTTAGCTCCGATTCAGGTGTCCTGACCATGGACAGCCGTCAGTTAAGCAGATCTGCATTCAAAGCTTCAGATCATAAGCCCAGCAGATCTTGGGGCCTCGAAAAAACCCAGATCTATGGGCAAGCTACCAACAGGCGGCAAGGTCAATCAAACTCATCTATGAAGCAGCTTTATTTCTTGAACCCGCCATATATGCTTGAAGATTCCCCTGCATTTCAGATCCAACTCAACTTTTCAGGTAAAACGACAATGTTATGGGTGCATGCAGCAGATCTTGTGCAGGATCTTCTGCAAAAACTAGAATGCAGGCTGGGGATCCCCTCCTCTTGCCTCAGACTACTATATCAAGGTAAACAGCTTATGCCGCCCCTATCTCTCTCCTTCTACAACATTCAAAAGGATGCGTCTATTGGGGCTTCTTTTCGTTTAAGAGGTGGTTCCTTCGGGCAAACCTCCTTGGCCCCATCTTTCTCCTATAAAGATGCAGCTCGCAAAAACGCTGGCCAGCCTCAGGATTCTTCTAAGGCAGCCCAGCTAAATGGTGTTCCAAAGCCGTTTTTGGTTGATAAATCAGAGGAAATTCCCTCCATTAGCCTCTCTCACTCGAGGGTTGAGAACCGCTTTCAGATTTTTTCAGAATCAGCACTCATATGCAGATTTAATGGGCTATGGCCTCGCACAGCAGATCTTTATCAATGGGTCCATTCCTCTTGGACTAAAAAATGTAAAATCTTCCTTTGCTCAAAAGGTTTTTTTCTGGTGGTTTTTGACTCAAACGAAGACTACCAGAAAGCCTTAACTAGAGGCCCTTGGTTCTGGGGTTCGGCTGGGCTCTTTCTTACCCCCTGGTTTCCCGATTTCGACCCTTCTACAGCAGTAATCTCCAAGCTTCCCATTTGGGTCAGGCTCCCAAATCTTCCGGCTCATTTTTGGGATTTCTCAGTCTTCTTAGCCATTGGGAATACTTTAGGACGATACCTGGCGACAGATACCTCAAGAAGGAATAATGGTCTCTTCACTTACGACAGACTGTGTGCAGAAATAGACATCAGCAAAGGGCTGCCGAATCAGATTAACCTCAAGTTTGGAGATTTCCACTGGACTCAGTCACTGGATTATGAGAATACAGCCTTCCGCTGTCGCCATTGTCACCAAACAGGGCACCTTCAGAGTACATGCTCACAGCTTAAAGATAAAAAGAAGAATATGAACCGTAAGTCCAAATAAAAAAAATGGAATACATTTGAGCCTCCTCGTCCGTTGAACGACTTAGACTTCTCGAGCTCGGAGGAGGAGGAATCTGAGGCAGATGTGCAGGCTGATGAGGAAGTTGAAGCTGATATGCAGGATGAGGATATTCCGAGGGACGCTCCCTCAGTTGTTCCGGAGGCTCCCTCTAACCCTCAGATTTCCCAGAAATGCTCTCATTTCTCTTCATCCTCAGATTCTGAGAAGGATGCTCAGCAGTCAGATCAGAATAATCTACAACTAGTTTCGAGTATGCCAAACTCCACTGGGTGGACAAAAGTGAACAAGAAAAAGGCAAAAAATGTCGTGTGGTAGGAAATAACCCTTCGGGGTAGCTTCTCTGCTCTGTTTTTTCCATATGTAGTCCCTAGTCTGTCTCTTTGGAACGAGGTTGAGTTCACTTCACCTCCGGTTCCTCTGCTTCTCTGCTCTGCCTGCTTCCAGGCCTGATTGTACTATATTTTTTTCCTTTATTAATAGATTTAGTCTTTATCCAGAAAAAAAAAAAAAAATGATTAAATGGAATATTTTTAAAAATATTTTAATAATAGTTCACAAATTAAAAGTTGAGATTTATTTAAAATAAGTATGCATTTTATTCTTTTTAATTAAATCAATTAATTAAAAATATGTTATATATAAATATAAATTATGGTTTTTTGGACATGTGTAGTCACAATATTGTAACAAAGCCTTATTTACATATTAAAAATCTCTATAATAAAGTGAGGTGAATTCTTTATGATTACAAAATCTTGTTTATATGCAATTTAATAGTATATATGTTTAAATTATATATATATATATAATATATATTTTATGATTCTCTAAATTCTAATAACATGAGATGTATTATTTGTGGCATCACATAATTTTCTAGGGCATTGGAAGTTCTCTAAGTTGTTTCCTTGTCAGTGATGTTTCTTGTGGGCAACTTGGAGTTTACACCTATGACATAATTTGTGTTGAAATCAATATTAGTAAAAGGATAGTAGACCTAATTAATTTACAAATACTAGATTTTCATTGGATTCACCACCACTCTAATCGTCAAACATACCATTTACATATCTCATCAAAAGTGGAACATTCATAATTCCAGAGCTATAAGTTGGAAACCTTTTGACTTGCCTCCTATGGAGAGTGAGGTTTCTTTCTTTCATTCACACAAGGATGATGAAGGATCTGATGATGAAATGCATTCAATGAACAAGGTTCGGCCTTTAGCTCCTCAAAAGTCTCATGAGGATCTTATTGTGAAACATGCTTTTTTGGTAAACAAAAAGATAGTGAATAATAATGCTTCTTTGGGCCCATTGAAGCGAGCTCATGAGTGGACTTCTTTGGACTCTAACAAGGATTCTCCTTGAGCACGCAATGATAACTTTTGAATCACTTTGATAAACGTGCCTTTGGAAGGATGAGTCAAGGTTTCAAAAAAGAAAGGAAAGAAAGGTTGCTCCGAAGACTTGCCTCAAATTAGATGATGCTCTTTTGTAATTATTTCTTCTATTCCTTTATGTCTCCTTTGCTATTCTCAGTCTCATACATCTCAGTTATGTTGCCAGAGAAAGAGCCATAATTATATATGATGTATTTCATTTTTGATTGATGAATAGAATCTTTAAAACTTAAAAAAAAAAATCATGAGATAAGTGTTTTGATGCCAATCTACATTTCTTAGTTATTTAAATTATATAGTGGTGGTAATGCTTTGACTATTAAAATTTAAAAAATTTACATACTGTGCCCTTTTATAAAAACAAACACATACTTTTAGTTATTAGTCCCTCTCAAACTATACCTTTATCAATAACATATAAATAAATTAACCTATTTAAAATTTAATCACCATGCAATTTTAAATTCAAATTTTATGAAAAATAATTTAAACTAAAATAAAATTAATAATAATTCCCCCTCATCATTTAAACGAGATGTATGTGTTATCCATAATAATTCCCCCTCATCATTTGAAGGAGATGTATGTGTTATAAAATTTAATAATATAAACTGGCACGTTCATCCATTCAAGTGGTAGCTATCAATGCCCGTAGAATATCACCAAAAAGCTGACCAATAAAGATGTGAATAATCTGCATATAACAGGGGCTGAGCTCTGTCCTCTACCTCTCCCTCTCCCTCCGTGGGCTAAAGAGGTGATTGTGTTACAAATCCAGGGACCAACAGAGGCAATGTCAGGCGTTGCGGGAATCGAGTATCTTGGAGAAATGCGAAGGAATAAGTGCAGAACTTGCATAAAATTGGGCATGAAGATCATAAACTCCATATTTACCTTGTTTGGGATCGCAATGATCACATATTCGCTGTGGATGCTCAAGAAGTGGTATGGTTCCCATCAAAATCTGACGTCGCTGCAGGGAGCTCCACCTCGTCCCTGGTAAGTGCCACGTTTTTCTAAGAATGAGACTAACCGTAGGATTTAATTATGTTGCAGGGCTCTGCAGGAATCGATCTCGTGACCTTTGTATTCGGAGTTTTGAATTTTTTTCAGATAGACTAAGCTTCAATTTGTAGATTCAGGTAGCTTGGTATCTGCGTCTTTGCTAACAGTTTGTTGAATTTCACGTGATCCTGTTAAAATCTAAAATAACTTGATTCTGATCACTTTTAAATTAGTCCCCCAGCTAGAGACATATTGAAACTTATGCAAGCAGAATTTCTGTAATTTGTGGCGCAAAATGGCCTTAAATTAAGTAAATTCATACTGTGAACTTGGTCGAATTTATTAAAATTCTGGCTTATTTTAAGCGAACCGGTTTGACAGAATCCCATTGGAAGCAACAAGCGTGCATAAAATTATCTCCATTAGCAATGTCTGGGACATAATAAGTTAAATTAAGATTCTTCAATCCTCTGGGAATATACTTAAACTATACAGTCTAGTCAGAGTGAGTTTATTTTATACAGGTTAGAGACCTTAGGAAAACATATGCCACATTTGTATGTGACTTCCAATCACATGTCCATTAATCTGAATGAAATGATCTACAGTAGGATATTTTAGGAAAGGGAAGGTCTATGTAATTTGTTTTAATTATGGAAGTTGATTAAAAGTAGTCTAAACAGTTCTCATCGAAATGCAGCGAAAAAAGTTTAATGGCCATAGATACATAAAAGCATGTACCCTTGAAGTCTGTTACTATGATAATGGTTCAAGTTGAAATTTGTAATCATTCAACTTTAAACTCCATCACTATGATAACGAAACCAAGTTAAGTCTGAATTTTGATCATGTCAATTTTAAAGGCCATAGACCAAAAGGAATGAGTATATATATTATTGTAGTAGGATGGGCCAGTGGTGAGAACCTTCCCCTAGAAGATGGGAAGAGTTAGTGGAGAGTTGAGATTTGGTTACAAAATGGTCAATCACTAAATGGATCAAATGTTAACCAATCATGTGACACTTTTTACTTTTGTTTTTAACAGTTAAGTTGAGTCTGGGCTGGTGTAAGCTTCAATGCTAGATGGAAGAACAATCGGCGAAGTGTTAGATGGAAGAAGAATTTGCTCACCTGTGGGAAGCTGTTATCAGGATTGTGTGAGAGGCTCCATTGGCATTTCTTGTGACAGTTTTAGGCCAGGGGTGACTCGTACCCTTATCCCCTTCCCATGATATTTGAACCAACAACATAATGGATAGCTAAACCTCACACAAACCAATTATCACCCTCTACTGTTATTCCACCATATGGTGTTGCTCTATAACAAACCAGAGGCCAATCCCTGCTGCATCTACTCGCTAGCTTCCACCTTTCTTTTAATCCTGTGCAATACAGATATTGACTACTGCTATAATCCATGGTTGGTATCACAGATATTTGCTATATTTTCTACATGCTAGAAGCGTTGACCAAGTTACCAACTTACCCTGCAGAGTTGTTGGTGCACATAGATTGGTTAAATGGCTCTTAATATCACCGTGGTATTCCTGAAAAGAGGTTCATATCCAAGCCTTGTTGCTATCTTGATTATGCAGTCAAATGCTACACGGATTAATTAAGATTGCCATGCTTCCATCTGAGCTATTGTAATTATTTACCAACCCTGCGATATTGATGTGGCAAAGGTAGACAGTTTCTCAACGCTACTCTTTGTTTGTGGAAAAAAAAATATATGGCCCTTTAATTGCTAATCTTTGTTTGAACATTTTTTGCTTGCAAGGGGTGTTTAATACCATGCTAGGAGTTTCATGACGAAGAGTGTTTTGCAGTATGGTGGAAGAATCTTGTAAGTGGTTTACATTGTCCTGCTTCTAACATATTCTCAGCTATTGCCTCCCAATCTTGATGAGGGATTCCTACCTCGCTGCACGACCACCTACAGGCTTTCTGTGGAAGAAGGTTTTATCACCAGGATACTTAGATTTCCATAATTTTCTTTAGACCCTGGTATAATCTTTCCATGCTTCTCCAATATAAATTTCCTCTGTAGCTTGCAAAGAGAGTCAATACATGCTTTCTATGGAAGAAGGTTTTATCACCAGGGTCCTTAGATTCCCATAATTATCTTTAGACGCTAGTATAATCTTTCCATGCTTCTCTAATATAAATTTCCTCTGTAGCTTGCAAAGAGACACAATCAAAGAGTTCTCTAACACATAGGGTTCAAAACGAGTAAGGAACAATTCTCTGTCCTTAAAGGCCCGCCATGATCTCCTCCTAGTTGGGTTTGTCTATATCCATAGACTCTGGATATCTAAATTAAAGGGGCCAGATGCCAAAACGATTGCACCCAAGGATTGACCCACAATTTCGCTGTTTGGAGGATCATCAATAGCTTTCTGAGCCTTTGTCTTTCGCGCTCATATTTAGGGCGTTCATATTCCATTTTGCTTACCCGAGGACGAGTAATACTTGATGCCCCTTTTTTTTTGAATGAGAAGGGAGAGCAGGATTTGTTGAAGTTTGTGGCAACCGGTTGCTTGTAGTAATTGAATTTGCATGGTGTACCTCAGTTCTCTCTCTGAGGGCATGAAATTTGTTCCCCCCAGCGACTGATGCTCCTTCGACAGACTTTCGAACCCACTTTATTCTTGCTCCCTTTGACATTTTGCCCTACCACCGTGAACCATAAGCGTCTGTTGTTTTTGTTGGCCGACTTTTCAGGGGTTGAACTTTTGTTGGAACAAGTAACTGGCCCGAAGCCTGAGTTTATGACATTGTAGACACTGAAAGGGAATCTGTTCAATGTCAATACTTTGAGTTCATTCTCGGTTTTGATACGCAAGAACAACTGATACGTAAGAACAACTGATTCTGGAGAGGGGTGAGATCAATTCATCTGACCACGAACACAAACATATTATATAATTTTGTTCGAGTGGCATAAGAAATTTTTTAGTACAATGCCGACAGAACTACCTATTGCCCCCCTGATTTCTTCCTTCCAAAACTCTATTTGGAAGAGAGTACAATCGAAGCCATGTCATAGCTTGACCGAGAACTCCACGTGAATGGTCAAAATGCTCTGTACTGCACTATCCTCATTCCAAACCAGCGGAATTTATCAAGTAGGGCTAGCTTCAAAGATCGTCTAATGGTCCTCAGGTTGAGAAAAAGGCACCAAGAAGATTTTATTGCCCGCATAAAGCAGGCCAATAGACCCCTTAACTTTCGAAGTGGAATCAATGGCGACCCAAAAAAATATTCCAACTTGTAGAAATGAGTATTAATTGCTGATATATGTTTAAATTAGCCCCAGGTTAATGATACTAACTAGAAAACCAAACCTGAAATTTAGTACAAAGATTTTAGGGATGGTAACCTACTTGGAGAAGTCCTTGTATCTCTGTTTTTCACAAAATTTGAATGTATATTGCAATAACCTATTGTGGATTTGCAAAAACAACTAAGTATACCTGTGAAATATATTTGTCTGGAAGTTCAAAATAAAGATATATTGATTCCTTGGATTACGGGTTACTAACTAATTTATGCTCAAACTTTAAAATGCACGTTGGTAAATACTTTAAATAAAACTTAAAATTACAAAGATTTTAGATTTTTTTAAATAAGAGTGGGTATTGAAAATGGCCTACCTTAGCCACTATTTTACCATTTAATACTCGGTTGTGAATCACCTTTGCCCTTACGTTGGTCATGTACTTCGGATAGTGTGGTGGGTTTGGAATCGAGAATATTATATCACTCCATCTTTGTCTAAGGCTTTCACACCTTTTTGGATTCAACTAGGAGCAACATCTAGTGAGACACTTCCATTCTTCCGGTTGACTATAGGGCAAGAAAAATCTCCATTTGGTTGAAGCTTGCACCTATTAAAACCCTTTACAACATTAATCAATAAAAGATAAATTAGAGAGAGCCAACTCATACAATGTACACAAAGTGTGCGCAAAATAATTTTTATTATGACATAGAATGATCTTATAGTTCAATAACAACTTAGAAGAGAGGAGAGGCTAGCCTTTTATAATTTATTTTTAATGGCTAGATAACAAAAAGTTCAACCTCTTTCTCAAAAGTAATATATTTCTTGTCATCCACATATTAAAGACTAAGTAAATTACAACAAAATATATATTTTAATATAATGATTTACCCACTAAAGGAGTTTGACTTGGCTCAAATGACCCTTGAAGGTCCAACATTCCACTTGCATTAACCCCGTAAAGACAAAAAATAGAAAATAACAGTCAAAAGATGCTCAATATTCCACTTGGATGACCCAACAACAAGCTTGCTTGGAGTGACTTTGTGATCCAGATTTAAACAGGAACGCAACAAAATACAAAGATAACCATATACACAGAGATGCAGTGGAAATAATGCTTCATTTCATTAATGTAAAAGACTGAAATATGCTTACAAACAGAAATGGAAATAAACTAGCTAGGGCAATGGTAGCTTATCTCTGAGAAGAGATGTGGTGGCTACATGCCTCTAAACTGTATTAAAATGAGGCTCGAAGGCCTATTTATTGTTGAGAAACAATGGAAAACCCTTAACATCCCAAAATCTAACCCTAGAAGATGAAACACCAAATTGTGGGCCCTGTTTTGGGTAAGTTGGTACATCAACTCCCTGGGGTTGTAACTTTGGCACCCGATCTTCGTTTTACGCGTACAATAGCTCGTTAGAAAGATCTATCCGAGCACTACAACTTTGGGAAGAGCAATATCGGTTCATGGACCCATGTTGCTCCCAAATTTCCAAAAAAACGTCATTTATGGCCTCAAAACGGCTCCAGAAGTTCAAGACCCGAAAAACTACTAAAAATAGTAAATTGTGCTACAAATAAGGAAACTGAAAAGTTGAAAGAGACAGTTGTGGGGGTCCAAGTGGGATAGGTGGGTGGCCACCAACATCCACCTAGATCAGTCCTCCCCCTTTAGGAAGCAATGGTCCCCATTGCGTTGAGTTCCTCCTTGAGATGAGGAAGCTTCTGCTGAGCTTGGTCTTTGGTGAGCTGTTCTGCAATCTTTGTTGTGTCAAGTAATGGTGGGAAGCATGGTCGACGATGGTCCACATTGAACACTCGGTGCAAGCGAAAGAATGGAGGAATGTTGTGCTCCAAAGCATTGTTTCCCATAGCCTTGGTAATGCTGTAAGGACCATGTCGGAGTGTCGGAGCTTTTGATGGGCTCTTGTAAGGCATTCTTTCTGCAGATGCAACCAGACTTTGTTGCCCACTTGAAGCTTGTGTGGTACCCCTGTAGGTGAGGAGAAGTTGTTTCAATGTTCTGCCATGACCGTATCCCTTTGTTGTTGCTACTGCGTGGAGGAACCCTTTGCGGGGGTCATAGATGTGGTGACGATCTTCCCCTTACTTTGGGAGCGAACCAGATAGAAAATGAATTTCCTAGTCTGGGATATGAGCTTGTTGCCTTTCTTGGCAGTGATCAAAGAGGTGGCAGTAGGTGGGGTTACTTTCGGTATCCTGTATAATGAATTATTCAAAGAGATAATGACAGTGTGAGGCCTTGACTCATACACAGCATGTCACCTCCACAAGTATGGTTGGCCTAATAATACATCACAAACATCCAATGGTGTAACATCACACAATACCTCGTCTGTGAAGGGTTTGATGCTGTAGGGAAGTTGACACTGCTGGCAAACTTGGAGATCTCGTCCTTGGTGAAGCCACCCGATACTGTACGGATGTGGGTGTGGTGTAGTCGGTAGGGCCAACCGCTTCACGACCTCTGCTGAAATGAGGTTCTTTTGGCTACCATTATCGACAATGAATTGCAACGGTGAACCCATCACCCACATTTGTGAGTGGAAAAGACGCTCCCCCTCCTTTGGATCTTCGGGCTCATTCTTCTGGACCTTGGCGGTGGCAACAATGGTGGTGGGTTCTGCGTCAATGATCTGCTTCCCTTTGCCATTCCCCTTGTCGGGTTTTGACTCAGGGTCGGAACATGCATCTGATTCTGAAGCCTTCAACTCGGCCACCATCGACTGCTTGGTTCGACACTCACTTGTGTTGTGAGTGGGGTTCTTGTGGAACTCACACCACTTTCCTGTGTCCTTCTTTGACTTCGTGGTGTTGTTCTTTTCTTGCGGCTTCGACGGGTTGTCTTGGGTTGCCCCATCTTGGCTTTGTCCTTGGTTCTGCGATTTGGGGAAGCTTTTCCCTTGCTTCGGATTGCAGATCCAAAGTCTCGCTTCTTCTGTTTAAACTTTTGCTCGATTTTGACAGCATATTGGTACGTTGTGCTGAGCGAAGAGATGTTCAAGAACTCCATCTCTTCCTGGATGTATCTGTGTAGGCATCCGCAGTATTTGAGTACCAAATGTAGCTCAAAATCCTTGATACCCAACTGTGTGCGAAGGGTATGAAATTTTTTTGTGAACTTTGGCACATCTTGGTCCCTTCCTTACCGCAGCGTGGTCCACTTTATGTATTTGTCTTCATAGCTTTTGACAGGGTATTACTGCTCCTTGATGACATCTCGGAATGAATTCCAAGTGGATGCGACTGAAAATAGTGAACCCGTACTTTCATTTTTCTGCTCACAGTAGGTTTCCCACCAGTCCTTGAGGTGGGGCGCTACTTTGAGAAGAGCGAAAATAATCTTTTCCCGACTGGAAAAATCATGAACAGAAAAATACCCTTCTAGCAAATTTAACCATTTATCTGCAACATCTGCTTCTATTTGACCCTCGAAGATGGGTATTTCAAAATTAACTTGTACCTTAAAGGGTGTGGCGCTTCCATAGTAGCTACTGGAAGCCGATGCGTCGCCTCTGGGTAGCCGTTGAAGGATTTGGGCAAAGCTGTCCATCATCACGTTCCTTTGTCGCTCGAGGGCTTCTTCGAGCAAGATTTTGATAGGATCTCTTGACCCCTCGTCTTTCTTTTTATTTGCCACGAGAAGTCGTCGGGATTTGCGAGGCTGGCCTTGCAAATGTTTGACCAGTTCAAGCTCGAACTCCTTATATCCCGACCTCGTTGGGGACATGCAAAGAAAAATAGAGAAAAAGTAGACCGCGTTGATACCACTGATTCAGATTTAAATAGGAATGCAAAAAAATATAGAGAACCATATACATAGAGAGCAGTGGAAATAATGCTTCATTTCATTAATGTAAAACACTGAAATATGCTTACAAACAAAAATAGAAATAAATCAGCTAGGGCGATGGTAGCTTATCTCTGAGAAGAGATGTGGCGGTTACATGCCTCTAAATTGTATTACAATGAGGCTCGAAGGCCTATTTATTGTTGAGAAACAATGGAAAACCCTTAACATCCCAAAACCTAACCTTAGAATATGAAACACCAAATTGTGGGCCCCGTTTTGGGTAAGTTGGTACATCAACTTCCCGGGGTCGTAACTTTGGAACCCAATCTCCGTTTGACGCGTAGAATAGCTCGTTAGAAAGATCTATTCGAGCACTACAACTTTGGGAAGAACAACATCGGTCCATAGACCGGTGTTGCTCCTAGATTTCCCCAAAAAATGTTGTTAAGGGTCTCAAAACTGCTCCGAAAATTCAGGACCCGCAAAACTGCTAGAAATAGTAAATTTTGCTACAACTAAGGAAACTGAAAAGCTGAAAGAGATAGTTGTGGGGGTCCAAGTGGTATAGGTGGGTGGCCACCAACATCCACCTGGATCACTTTGGTTCATGAAAAACTTGACTTGGTCCTTGGAGACTTCAATTTGGTTGAATGGATGAAGACTTGACTTTACAACGGCTACTTTCATGTGCACTTGAGACACAACATCTATATTGACCTTCAAACTACTAGTTTTAACCCTAATGTTCCACCTTTGTTGACTTTAATGGCTAGTAAGAGGGCCGACTTGGTCCACTTGGCTAGATCTTCAATGCCATTGAAAGTTTGAGGATTTTGCCACTTAGGTTTTGTCTAGCTAATTTTTATCATAACTTTTCAAATCACACTTGCCCCTTCATGCCAAGCCTCTTGACCTCATGAGGCATCTAGTGAGGACGTCATCATGCAATAAGTGAGGATCTCCAATGTCTTAGGCAAACTAAACAATCTGTCACTTGGGTTTTGTTCGACTGATTATGTAGACTAGCTTCGATGTATTACATGGTTCAATCTGCCAAAATATGCCCATGTTATGCCAGCTGGATATCCCACATACAACTATACCACCTTTGACTACCATTTTCTTGATGATGCCTTCACATTTTGCAGAAATTTCAATGTGACGTGTCTAGATTTTTTGCCGAGTATTTTTTAGACTAAGCTGTCTTTTTGCCTTTTGGGACCACGTGCTTTAGGAAATGTGTACTACCTTGGGAAGCGTTAACATGCTAGAAATTGTGACACTGCCATGCCCAAAACTTTCTAATGAATATATTATGGGCAAAGAATGCATATATTCTCAATGACACAACCATGTGTGAATGGCATAGGTGCACCCAATGTGGGCTGAGTTGGTCCCTACATCGGTGATCACCCCTACAAACCGATAGTTCCTCTAAACCATGAGTCCCCCTCAACTCCATCCGAAGTCCCTTGATCCTATATAAGACAAAATGACTAGAGACTTAGCCTAAAAGGATAGACTGTGGCTAACCAAACTAGGCCTAGGATACCATAATACAGGGCCTCGACAGGGGTTATAGGGCTTTTGATTTGCATTCTTTGGACTTACAATGATGTCGCCAACAATGAAAAGGTACATATGTACCTCTATTGAAATAAGGGGTAACAGGTTGCATGGCTAATTATTAGCATAGTCAAATATTTGTTTGCATGAATGAGTTGCAGTGTTAGGTTACATAATAATATATGCTAGTGCTTATGTGACATAGCATTGCTTATCACATTGATCCTCTCTGTGGCTTTCTCATTGCATAATTCTATTATAATATTCCAAACCTTTGATACAATGGCTAATTCTTAATAAAATAATTAGATAGATATAGAGAAACAACACAAAAGCAATTTTTGACCAAATTCAAAATTTGGAAACACATTCATTGATGAAAATGTCTTATTGTATTCAATGAATGTGTTTACACATAATTCTTGGCTTAAAGATATACATACCATCTCATTAAGGCTTAATAATAACCCACTTTTAAGATGAATATGGAAATATGGTCTAAAAAAAATTCAAGATCCAATGTAATTGGAATTCATATTTCAGCTATCAACTAAAATAGGTTGACATCCACTCTAAGATATAATAACAACGGATAAAAAAATCATTTTAAACAAAACAATAAACCATGTAACAAGATAATAAAACATTCACGCCATGTTAATCATTATCGTCCTTCATGCCCACATTGATTAAGTCATAGGACTATATATTTGTGTTGCACAAAAGCATCATCTAACTGCGTTTAAACATTCTAACACCCCATTATTAGTAAATAACTTGTTATTATTAGTAAATATTTTATTAACTCATAAGGTTCACATTAGTTGATTTGTGTGGATTTAGTTTTCATTAAATTTCAAGTTAGGTTTTAACCCCGCACAGAAATTACCTGCATACGAATTCTAAATCACATGAAAAATAAAAATGCGAGAGCATAACACATAAAACACATATACACAGAGATTTCCCACTGGATCCCAAAACCGGGACTACCAGCTTGATTTTTCATTATGTTCCTTTCAATGTTACAATACATATTTATACATGTCGAAGCATCCAATACCATGGACTGAAAAACCATCACGTCCAATACCATGGACCAAAAAACCATCAATCCAATACTATGGACCGAAAACCATCGCGTCCAAAAAAAATGTGCGAAAATCATGCACAAAACCATAGGTGGGTCTGCCCAACCTAACATAGAGTCCAAAACCAAAAGTTTCCGGGGCGCTGCCCCGGACCCCATAAAGTGGGGTTACGGGTACCCCTCAAACCCCCTGTTAACTATGTGGAAAGAATATAACACAACCCAACAATAATAACAACAGATAAAAAAATCATTTTAAACAAAACAATAAAACATGTAACAAGATAATAAAACATTCACGCCATGTTAATCATTATCGTCGTTCATGCCCACATGGATTAAGTCATAGGACTATATATTTGTGTTGCACAAAAGCATCATCTAACTGCGTTTAAACATTCTAACACCCCATTATTAGTAAATAACTTGTTATTATTAGTAAATATTTTATTAACTCATAAGGTTCACATTAGTTGATTTGTGTGGATTTAGTTTTCATTAAATTTCAAGTTCAAAAGGTTCAAATCAATTATAAAAATTACTTTGTTCCAATTATAACCAATATTAATTATAAATAATATTAGTTAAATCTCCTAACTCTAAAAATATTTTCATTTAAATAGAATAAAAGTGATAAGCATGTTTTTTTGGATTAATCACATTAATATTATTAGTAAATAATATTGATGTGATTAATCTAAAGGACATTCATAGAAACCTAAGATCTAACATTATAACTCTACAAGAAAAGAAATGGCTGATAAAGCTCATCAATTTGAACAAGCTAGAGTTCGACCAAATAATATTGATGTGATTATTCCAAAAGACATGCTTATTACATTATGAATCACAAAAACCTAAAATCTAACAAGAATAAAAATAAAGTAACTAACCCAAAAATAAAAAATAAATTAACCAATCCAAAAATAAAATAAAAATGAATTAACACAAACTATTATAAAATCTTAATTCTAATTAAAGCTCTTCTCAACTCAATAACTTTCTCTCAACCCAATAACTTGCCTTGGAAGTGAATTAACACACACAATTATAAAATCTTAATTCTAAATCAAAGCTTTCCTCAACCCAACAACTTACCTGGAGGTGAATTAACACACACAATTATAAAGTCTTAATTCTAAGACAAAGCTCTCCTCAACCCAACAACTTGCCTAGATGTGAATTAACACACAATTATAAAGTCTTAATACTAAGTCAAAGCTCTCCTCAACCCAACAACTTGGTTGGTGAGGCTTGATAGAAAAGTAAAGCAGCTCTCCTCTACGCAACTACTACCTATAGAGACACAGTCCATCTTGGAATCTTTGAAGATAATGATAACCTCATTTTTTTTTGTTATTACCATCTTGGAATCTTTGAAGATAATGATAACCACAACTCTTTTTCTTATTATTTTTTTAAATGCAAAATATTAGGCTTATGATCAGCAAACAAACAACTACATATATTATATGACAAACACACAACCTTGTCTTCAGACACACGACATGCACGTGGACAGGAAAGGTATTATTTACATTGACAAACTTTATGCAGCGGACAGGCTGGTTATCCGCGTTGAATTTGTTTCTATAAGGTACACCATGGGGTTCCACATGGTAAGCACTAGATGGATAGGTAGAAGGATAGGTTGTTGAGATGCACTATTGATAAATATGGAATTTTCTATTTATGTATAAATGGAATATTTATAATATACATTATAATAATAGGGAATTTGCACGGGATATCGACATGTACCGTTGATAAATAGGAAATTCATTTATTTATATACATATTAAATGGTTTTAAATGGAATATCCATGATACATATTACAAGAATAAAAAAAATTATGCAAAACAATAATATATTAGATGTGAGATCTTATGACCTATTTTCATATGACATTTTATTTATTTTCATATTAAATTTATTTAGAACGACGAACTTATCTATAATAATATATTATATAATATTTTATTTTTTTCATTTATTGTTATTGTTTATTAGGGTTAAAAATTTATAAATTATGTAATTTGAGGATATTATAAATTTTAATGAATTTATTATTTTTAGTAATTTAATAAATCAAAATTTATTAATTTAAAAAAATTTAATGTATTTAAAATAATATATTTATAATAATTTAAATTATATTAATCAATTTTTTTGGTGTGGTTTACGGACATTTGGTTATTGGGTGGCTACTATGTGGCCGGAAATATCTTGGGCTGATCAACCTGGAAGAGAATCAGGCCGGACACCTAATAGGCCCAACCCCAGAGGACTTCTGTTGAGAATTGACCCTGTGACTCCCGAATCCAGCGAGGACACTAACTTAATTAGGTTGAGCTTAAACCCTTGGGGCTATTTTATTAATCAATTTAAATTTATTAATTTTAAATTTTAATAAATTTCAAATTTATTTAATTTTAAATAAAATTTAATAAGTATTAAATAATATAATATATATATTTTTTTATTCGGCTTTCTCTGATCCATAATGAATTAAACAAAGTTTTTTTGGTAGAAATTACATATAAGAGAAATTTTTGGGGGACACCTTTCAAACCAACAAGTGTGGTTCATGATGAGGACCAAATGAAGGCTTAAATAGGGAGCAATATAGAAACATAATTTTGTGGTTCATCATCAGGACCAGATGAAGAGTCGGACCAGATCAAAGAGTCGGACCAGATCAAGAGTCAGACCATGGCAAAGGCTTAAATAGAGAGCAATGTAGAGACATAATTTCAAATAACGACTATATTTGGACAATAATATTTAAATTATGATATTAATTTATTAATATATAAACAAATACTAGTTAGAAAAATAATATTTAAATAAGATATTGGTTAATTTTATTAAAAATATTAAAAGAGATTTGAATAAGAAAATTATCCACTTCCACAATTTGTGATAATATATGGGTTAATTTCTGATATTGTTATGTGTGAGGGGTATATAAATATTTATTTATTTATATCCCACCACAACTATATAATATATTGTGTGAGTGGGTAACATAATATAACTATTGGATGTAGTGATGGGTATATATATATTGTGTGGGTGGATTGAGGATATCTCTCCAACGTTTAAAGGTGGACACTACACTGGTCTTGGAATCTAGCCGTTTAATTCCTCCATTTTGCTGAGTTCTATATAACCTAGAAGCTCAAACATAGATTTTTTAGTTTGAATATAACATAGGTTATACAGAGGATACAGCACTCACACCTATTTAGTTCTTATATTATATTATATTTTATTATTTCATATTTAAAATATAAGATATTTTTCATTTTTTTTTTCAAAATTTGTAAAGGATGTACAAAATGAATATAATAAGCTAAATCTTTAGTAGTCAATGGTTTTCAGTTCAAATGGATTTATACATTTAAAAATACAATTTAAATAAAAAATGTATATATATTTTATTTTAATAATAAATAATTATTATTTTTATATTTGAATAAATATAGCCTAGTTGTTCTATATTTTTGCCAATTTCTAGTTATATGCTTTTGTAAATTTTGCTCAAAATTTGATAGAAATTTGTTAAAATCATAGGCCAAATATCCAATTGTACAAGGTGGATCACTAAATCTATTTATGCATTAAAAACTGCAATTTAAATAATGAAAAAATACTATTGGTAAACAAAAAAATCAAATTATAAAGCCATTAAAATATGCTTTTAAAATATTAAACAATAATAAATAAATATTAATTTCGTATTAAAATATTTAAACAATACAAAATACAACACCAATAATATATCAATAAAATATTTATAAATTGTATAAAAATATTTATTGATATCAATAACATTTTGAATATTCCATTATTTGAAAAACATTTGGAATATTCCATTATTGGAATAACTAAACTATTTGAATATTATTCTCTTATATAACTTCAATTATTGCTTTGAGAGTGCATTCTACAACTTAGTAAGAGGGCAATGCGTGATTTTGTACATGCTGAACTTGAAATTGATATTTGTCCTTTTAAAATTAAGAAAAATATATTTATTTAATATGAAAACAATGTAGGCTAAAATTTAAATTGAAAACAACATTGTTTTTGGAGTGTAGAATTTGAGGGAAGGTTTGCACCTAGGGGGATTTGAGCCTCTCTGCATGTGATAGATACAGAGTTACATGGATCTATGATGCTATATATATTATGCTATTTCTGTATTGCAATTTTTTCAAATGCAATTTTTTATTTTATTTATGAATAGACCTTATTTAAATATTTTGTATAGTTATTTAATTTTTTTTTATTGTTTTTATTTTTTATTTTGGTTGACATAAGCAAAATTTCAACTTTGATCACTGAAGGACAACGTTACACATCATACTAGGATGTAGAATGAGTAACTGGCTGAGAATGAGCCTCTCGGCTCAATTAACAAAATTGTTGTCCATTGCTTACCATCTTGAAAATCAAACAAGCAATGGCTACCATGACGTCTAAGTCAAGAGTGACTTCTTGTCCATTGCTTACCATCTTGAAAATCAAACAAGCAATGGCTACCATGACGTCTAAGTCAAGAGTGACTTGTCATTTATGGCAGATTTCCTCCTCCACTAGCTGAATTTCTTCTTATATGTTCAATGGTGTGTTGGCCTCAAAGCTATTCTTGGTTCTGATTTTGTACGTGCTGAACTTGAAATTGACATTTGTCCTTTTAAAATTAAGAAAAATATATTTATTTAATATGAAAACAACGTAGTCTAGAATTTAAATTGAAAACAACATTGTTTTTGGAATGTAGAATTTGAGCGAAGGTTTGTTGGTTCTGATTTTGTACGTGCTGAACTTGAAATTGACATTTGTCCTTTTAAAATTAAGAAAAATGTATTAATTTAATATGAAAACAAGGTAGGCTAGAATTTAAATTGAAAATAACATTGTTTTTGGAGTGTAGAATTTGAGCGAAGGTTTGCACCTAGAGGGATTTGACCCTCTCGGCACATGATAGATCCAAAGTTACACAGATCTATGATGCAATATATATTAAGCTATTTTTGTATTGCAATAGAAGAGATTTACATTAGACCAACATAGATCCATCTTAAATATGGATCTAACATGTGCGTAGAGGGATCCAATTTCTTCACGTGCAATTTTTTTTTTTTTTATGAATAAACATTATTTAAATATTTTGTATAGTTATTTATTTTTTTTGATTGTAAATTTTTTTTTTTGGTTGACATAAGCAAAATTTCAACTTTGATGACGCCCCGACAAAGTTACACATTGTACTGGGCTGTAGAATGATTAACTGGTTGTAGAATGAGCCTCTGGGCTCAATTAACAAAATTATTGTCCAGGGCTTACCATCTTGAAAATCAAACAAGCAATGGCTACCATGACATCTAAGTCAAGAGTGACTTGTCATTTATGGCAGATTTCCTCCTTCACTAGCTGAATTTCTTCTTATATGTTCAATGGTGTGTTGGCTTCGAAGCTACAAGCTCAAGATTCTTCGTTACGAGTTGAACTTGAAATTGACATTTATCCTTTTAAAATTAAGAAAAATATATTTATTTGATATGAAAACAACATAGGCTAGAATTTAAATTGAAAACAACATTGTTTTTGGAGTGTAAAATTTGAGGGAAGGTTTGCACTTAGAGGGATTTGACTCTCTCGGCACATGATAGATCTAAAGTTACATGGATCTATGATGCTATATATATTAAGCTATTTTTGCATCGCGATACAAGAGATTTACATTAGACCATCATAAATAAGTGTTAAATACGGATCTAATATGAGCAGAGAGAAATTACATTAGACCATCATAGATCCATCTTAAATATGGATCTAACATGAACAGAGAGATCCAATTTCTTCACAAATTTTAATTTTTCTTTTTTTTTGAATAGACATTATTTAAATATTTTGTATAGTTATTTAATTTTTTTGATTGCTAATTTTTTTCGTTGACATAAGTAAAATTTCAATTTTAAATAAATGAACCTCTCGCTTCAATTAACAAAATTATTGTCCATGGCTCACTGTCTTAAAAATCGAACAAGCAAGGAGTACCATAATATCTAAAAATCAAAAGTAATTTGTAATTCATGCCAAATTTCCTCCTCCACTATCTGGATTTCTTCTTCTTATATATTCAATGGTGTGTTTGTAATTTATGGCAAATTTCCTCCTCCACTAGCTGGATTTCTTCTTCTTATATATTCAATGGTGTGTTGGCCTCGAGGCTATAAGATCAAAATTCTTGGTTCAAGGCGCACACACTAGAAACCCATGAAGTTCCACATCTCCAGTGTAGTGCCCGCGAACCCTGAATTTCTTCTTATATGCTCAATGGTGTGTTGGCCTCGAAGCTACAAACCGACTTCTAAAATGCGTAACAAAACTCGCAAATATATTTTATAATCCAAGTTGCGCATAAAAACCACGTTGAACAAACAGGACCAGGATTAGGATTGGTTCTGTCCCGGCTCAAACTTCAATGTAAATGCTACTCAGCTCCATTAAGTAGGTGGCCACGTTCACTCTCTGGGTTAAGAGCCCAGAGGCCAGTGAGTAACAAATCCAGTGTTGAGCGGACGCAATGTCGGGCATCTCAGGCCTTCGGTATATTGGAGAAATGAGGAGGAATCAGTACAGGACTGGCATAATATGGGGTCTGAAGATCATAAACTCCATATTTATCCTGGTTGGGATCGCAATGATCTGGTATTCGCTGTGGATGCTTAAGCAGTGGCATGTTACCGAACAAATTCAAATGGTGCTGCACGGAGCTCCAGCTCGTCCCTGGTAAGTGCCATGCTTTTCAAATCGTGAGAGTAGCAGTAGGCTTAATTATGTCGTGGAGCTCTACAGGAATCGATCTCGAAACCCATATGTCCAAATTATTGAATATAATAACATAGAGTCAGGGCCACTCTCTAGTCTGAGGGAAACTGAACAAACAATTTCTCTTTGAAACGTTGTCCCTCCTAAGTACTTTGTGCTATAAGGACATATTGAAACCTCTGCAGCAAAATGGATCCCAAGCTAAGGACATATTGAAACCTCTGCAGCAAAATGGATCCCAAGCTAAGGACATATTGAAACCTTTGCAGCAAAATGGATGCCAAGCTAAGGACATATTGAAACCTCTGCAGCAAAATTTAATTTGTTTCACTCATATATCTGCCGGTGGGAAATGGCCCGAGATCATGTTCTGAACTTTGAGGCACGTTATCTTCTATTTTAATGAAAGAAGAGCACATGTTTTAGTCGAACTTATCTTGGCTTATCTTAGTAGAAACTGTTTGACAGAATCCCGTTGGATGAAGCGAGGATTCAGAAAATTTACATGCTTGGTCTAACGTTTCTATTTGGAGGAATAAATTAGATTATTTTTTCAAAAGTGTGGGTGCTGGGAATATTCTTTAAACCGTACAGTCAAAACTAGTCAACTTTATACATATTACACACCTTAAGAGAATCATATTCTGCCTAGTCATCCAGTATGGAACAAGATCACCCTATATTACTATTTGATGCGGCCTCAAAAGGTCATCTGGGTAGAGCAGGGAGAGGGGACTTGCTGCGTTTCAGAGACAAGTTTTATACCTATTACTTGGGTTTGGGACAACTAATAATAGTGACGAAGAAGCTGAAGTAGTAATTTTTGGGTTACTCTAACCATTCAAAGATGAAGTTTAAAACTGGAAGTCTTTACTGACTCCAAGATTGTGAGAGAGATTAGAAAATAAGATTCAAAACAGATCTATTGAATATAATTGTAATAACAAATTGTCCTTGCTATTTAACATGCATGTAAGGACATTGAGCCAGTGTATTGAGGTTAGCGAGTTGGACAGAATCTTATACACAGTTTGATATTCTCAGCATTGTGCATCTGCCATTACGTTCACTTGGCAGAACCTATATTTGCTTAATGTTGTTCAGAAGGTCCTCGTTTACCAAAAAAATTCATAGCATCTATTATCTTTCCAAGTTACATTACGTATATATAGATTCATTTTGTTGTAATATGATATTACTATTCAGCATCTTGGTTTTATATTGTCTCCATTATTAATATGCACAGATAAGTACACGATCTTTCTCACAACTTAATTCATCCTCAGGAATTTGTTGTCCCGCAGGCCTAATTACAGGTCTGAATTAACTTGTTATGTGAGCAAGGGTACAAAATAGAATTGAATGTGCAAAGAAGGAGCCAGTATAAAGTGGTAGGTGAACTACCAAGGGAGACAACCATTCGGAATGACTAAAAACCAAAATGAAAACAAATGGACTGGCCAAAGAATTTCAGTACGAAGAATAGGAAAATCCCTCTACCAAACGTAGATTATCTTGCTTAAAAGAGGTTATGGTAGACTTCCAGGCTACAATGAAAATACAAGTCGGACTGTTTGTAGATGACATCATTCTTATTTGGACAGCTTGCAACTAATGCAGTAGTTAACTGTTATCCCGTCTGCAATCACAAAGCTATCAGTTTTCCCTTTACCTCAACAAGGCTGTTGTCCACTGGATGACAAACTAACGATTAACAAATTTGATGGAAGTTGGCATGCGGAGAAGCTAGATGACTGGAATCTGGATGTGCTTGTTCGATGTTTACTTGTAGTTGTCAACGATTCATAAATTTTCAAAAAATTCCTCAGGCTCGACATAAAGATGTCCTGACTCCTGACATGCACCACTATGGTGGGAAAGTTTTTGTCAAAGGCAATGCTAATAAGGAAGACCTCCTGTTGTCAGTTGGAAAGAATTTGAACGAGTCATGGGGGAAAAGTGCTATCTTGTTAGAGATGAATGAGAACTAAAAGAAAGTAGTAGTATTTTCACTAAATGCTAGGACGGTGAGTAGTTGATCTTATCACTTGATTCCACAAATTGACCGTCTAACAAAAAGTGGTCAAGGAGAAGGAAAAATTGTGCTAATGTACACTAGTTGTTTGCATAACTATTCAGTAAGAAAATTGGCATTGTTATATATCAAGACTTTGGACCATGCTGACACAAGCCCATGTAAGTTGAGGTCAAATGGAGATTGTATTAAGTATTCCTTTTAGGAATCTTAATTGTGCAGGAGTGAAACATTTTTGTGCCACTATACAAACAGGTTAGTGGGTAGGCTTGAAGCTGTGGCATTCGGCCATGGCCAGAACCTGAGCTCTCAAGGTGTTCATGTATGGTCTCCTAGCAAGATCAAAGGTATAGATTCCTAGGGAAAGGGAGGACAACTAGCAAGAGATAATGGTGATGCTGCTTGGGTATATGCATGGAATTGGTTCATGGATTGGCCTGCTTTAGAATTTTTTTCCTTTAGATTGTGCAGGCATGATGGCTCTAATAAGGTGATAGAGTTTTTTTTTTAACTGAAACGGGTATGGATTTTTATTACTAAAGAGCTTCAAATGGCCGAAGCCTTACAATCTTCAGTGCAGGACTTTTACATTTTCCTGTTACAAGCTGATGACTTTTTCATGGGATGCAAATTTTTTCTGGTTCTCCCTTGTTTATGCTGAGGTCTCCTTGGCTCAAAAGACATCCTTTATTGGCATGATAGTCCGCTTCTTTATTTGATTCTTTGAGAATATGGTAGCATTTAAAGGAAGTAAAGTCTTGTAGGATATATCTCAGCCTTTGCAGATTCTTATTTAAGCTGGCATCATTAAATTGACCTTTCGAATGTATCATTTTGATTAGGATTTCTGAATCGCTGAATGCTTGCAGCTCCTGGTGTCCTCTTTCTTTAGCTATTTGACATGCTTTTGTCAAGCTTAGGATTTCTGCTTGGTTGTTGGATTGCTGTCTTAGACCCCAACAAAAGTTTCTTTGGTGCTTCCGTCAGAAGAGTATATGAGTCCTCCAGCTCCCATTATTCCAGGGTTCCCTTTTGAGGCACCATCAAAGAAGACTATAGTTATTCCTTGCTCCCTCCACCAACTCTGAAATATTTCATCCTTATCTCTTAGCCTCCACTCAGGATTGAGTTGGGGTTTTCCAATACTGTGGATCTGTTGGGTTAATGCAAGGGT
>APFE031141080.1:0-32612 GCA_000404065.3 Pinus taeda
TTCAGGACAATGAAGCTCGCTTGAGAAAATCGAAGCAGACTTCAGAGAAAGAAGCTACACTTTAAAAAAATGAAGTGCACCTTAGAAAATGAAGGATACTTTATCTCCTTAAAATTACATAGTGCAGCCATGAAGCAAAAAACCTTCATCATTCCCTCCTCCCTCAGAGTTCATGCCGTAGCCACGAAGCATGATGCATTCGTCATTCCCTCTTCCTTCAGGGAAAATGATGCAGTCACGAAGCATGAAGCCTTCATTATTCCCTCTTCCTTTAGGGCTCATGGTGTAGTCACAAAGCCTTCATCCTTCCCTCTTCCTTTAGGGCTCATGGCGTAGTCACGAAGCTTTCATCCTTCACTTTTCCCTTAGGGCACATGGTGCAGTCACAAAGCATGAAGCCTTCATCATTCCCTCCTCCCTTTGGGTGCATGACATAGTTACGAAGCATGAAGCCTTCATCGTTCAATATTCCCCTATGTGCTCTATGCTCAATCCTTTCATAGACCCTTTATATTGAGCACATGTTGTAATATGGAAGGCTGAAGGAGTCCTCCTCTCAATGGTTGACTAGTTGAATTATGCTTTTCTCATCAAGCCTCCTTCTTTTAACCCTCTCACAGGCCTGTCATGAGTTGATCATTCCATGATATAGGTAGTGCTATAATGGATGTTTCCAATATTGATTTCATTTTTCCATGAATGATTTTCATTATCAAGAGTACTTTCCAAGCTTGAGAAGAGTATTCTTAAAGAAGATGTCAAGGTGAAAAGCATAAAGAAACACCTGCATAGAAGAAGCACCAAAGAGATTTATCAAGGATACATGAAGCAAATCAAGGACCAAGATAGAAAGAATAAATTACATGATGATTCAGAGGATTCCAATACTTATCCAAGACCCTTTGGAGGGTTGAAATGAAGGAAAAAATGGATATTTTATTAAAATGAAGTATAGATTAGATTTATCATCCAGAATTCAAGATGAAGAAGTAAGGAAGACATCTTTGCATTTCCACCTCATCATGAAGACAATGCCAACATTTTCAAGTCGTAACTTGTACAAGTGTAATCATAACATCCAATGTGTGTCAATGTGTCATGCCAGATCATTGTGTGGAATGTAATGATGTATATTCAAGGAAAAGGACAAAATGTAATGTGTGGAAGTCCAAGGGTCATATGTGGAATATGAAAAGTCACATGGAGAGGTCAAAAGGTCATTTAGAAGTTCAAAGGACATATTAGAAGTCCAAAATTCATGAGGGTAAACCAAGAGTCAAGAGGAGATGAAAGTTCATTTATCTTGTTATAAAAGTAACCTCATAACTCAAGTAAGGGAATTTTGGAGGCTTAAGCTTTGGGGATCTAGTGTTGGATTCTCTACTTGGCATAGGAAAGAAAAATATTCTTTGGAGAAGCAAGAAGTGACTTAATGTTCCACTACTAGAACTAGTTCCTTATCATTGTAACTGTGTACTTGGATCTTTCACCTAATTGAAACTTAATGAACCAACACATTGTCATACATGTATCGTGAATGTTTTAGGAATATTCTTGGGATTTTTATGGTATATGTTGTGTTCATATGTACTGTATAAATTGAACTATTTCAGTGGCTTTAATACTCATATTCTTGAATGTATGTTGTATTCACTTTAACAATCATTATGTCAACTAATTTTGTATTAATATTTTCATTCTCTTGTGTGTCTCTCTTAGGTTAGTACTATTACTGCCTTTGAGACACTCACTCTTGTCTCCCGCTTGTGAAGGTCTCCTTTTACACATTGCAATTAGTGTTTCGCAATGTAAAATTTCTTGTTCAAGGTATACATAAATAATCTCTTATGTTATCCGTTGAAATCAAGGTGAAACTTTATGTTATGGTGGTTGGGTTGATACTTTGAATGGGGCTCCTACTCCAAATGGTGTGATTTATAATTGAGACTTCACATCGAGGATACCCCTATGTGTTGGCAGTATCCAACACCATCAACATAACACAAAATTTATTTTGCAATGTTCCACACGCATTCCTTGTTCTGCACCTCCACACAAATTCCCCCCCACATACCTCCATCGCACACAACACTACATATTAATAAAAAGTTGTTGCAATGGTTAACATTCTTTTTCATTTTAAACTTTTACGCATTCAACTATGTGGAATAACAAGTGTATGGATCCAATTATGTGTGTGGAGGAAATGATGTGTGTAATAGGGGGTATGTGTGAGAGAATAAGTGTGTAGAGGGGATGTGTGTGCGAAGAAGGAACATACAATTTTTCTCACACACATGAAATTATTTTAACTTTAAGCATCAAATTTGAAATAAAAACTGCACAAATAATTGGGAAATTAAAATTTGTTGCAATATCTAAAATATTTTTCCATTCTAAACTTTTACACATTCATTATGCAAAACGATAGGTGTTTGGATCTAGGGATGTGTGCAAAGTAAAGGATGTGTGGAATAAGTGGTATGTGCAAGAATAGGTGTGCAGAGAGAATGCATGTGTGGAGCAAGAACAAAAAGAATTTCCAGATACATGAAATTATTTTAACTTTAAGTAGGAACTTTCAATCATGTCTAATCAATAATGGCTATTAAAATAAACAGTCCCTACCTCTACTGGCGACTGTAAAAGGCACTTCATAGTCAATTTATTTGATACAAGAGAATCACTATCAGGAAATTCATTTTGACTGTGAAGTGGGTTTCCTGAATTTATTTTAATTGTTTTAAATAATTAGGAGAATTAGTAGTTAGTTAGAGTTATTATGTATTTGTATAGAATAAGAAATTGTTCTAGCTAATTTCGACAAATACTACAACCATTTTATTATAAGGATATTTTCTAGATTTAGGAATTAGATCCACAATTAGTGGATTTGAAATGATTTTTGTGTTGTATTAAAAGTAGATTTTGTGGCTCAGAAAGAGGTTTAGATAATTCGAATAGTTTTGTGTCAAAAGTGTGAATTAGTGTAGTATTCTATGATTACATGAAGAAACAAATTTCAATTAAAAATATAGATACTTGGCCTTTGATTAGATCACTATGTGTTCCTTGCTTAATTTAGTCTTGTTTCCACATTTATGAATTATAAAAAATTTCGTTAAATCATTGTTCAAGCTTCAATCCCAAGTGAAAGAGAGTCATTATGCTCTAAATTTTCATTGAGTTAATTTAGGTCAATGGAAACCATTGCATTTACCTATATTATAGTTGGTGTTGCATTGAATTAAGTCTAAAGCATATTAAGGAAGAGTTATAATTTTAAAGGGGGATTTCTTTATTTTTCAAGTAAGGGCACATAGTTTGAGATAGGTCAAAGCTGGTAGTTAGATAAGTGGTATAGTTGTTGAATACATAGTGAAAGCCAACCATGACCTAGAAGGACCCATTCAATCATTTAGTCACATAATATGTCCTACTTCAACTTATTTGTATTGTAGTCAAAGCAGTCAATCCCAAACTGTAGTTAGAACCCTTCTACAACGTCTAACTCTATTCACCAAGCCCAACAACCAGCCTTGTACAAAAGCCCCACCCTCAACTATTTGTGGATTAGTTAGCACTGAACCCAATTGGGAGTTATAATAAAAATATTTACTTTTCATAGAGTTATGACCCAACCATGTAAATTTGTAGAACAGGTTGGTTGTTTTTTCATGTAATTAATAAAAAGTGCATTTCTAAATATTTTCTTGATTTATTTGAAAAGAGAGCTTGTGTATAATTGTGATTTTTGGAAGCAAACAATCAAATTGGGCATTGGGAAGGACTAGATCAACATCATTTGTGTTATTAAAGCATGTTTATTTCAATTAAAAAGAAGAATAATAGATCATCAAGGAGTATCTTGAGGAGAAGGTCGAGGTAGGCTTATAGAAAATGTTTCTTTGCAAGTCCAAATGAGAAGGCTTCGAGAGAAAGTAGCAACTATGGAGACTACATAGAAGAGAGAAACTGATACGAGAGATGTTATTGATGTAAGGATCATGAAGATATTTTCTAAAATAAATTCCAGGCAAAAGATGGAGATTCTGCGATATGAAGGTAATTTAAGTGTTGACGAATTAATGGATTGGATACATACCCTTCCTAAATATTTTGATTATGAATATGATGAAGCTGATAAGTGAGTTAAGTATGCAGTAAAAATATTGAAAGGCCGTGTTTCACTCTGGTGGGATGAAGTGCAAACTAAGCGGAAAGGGAAAGGAAAAGCTAAAATTAAAGACTAGGACATAATGGTGGAAAAAATCAAAGGTAAATTTTTACCCAAAGAATATTAAATTAATATTTTTAGACATACATAAAATCTTAAGAAGAATTTTTTGTTAGTTAAAGAATATATAGAGAAGTTTTATAAATTGAAAATTAGAGTTGGTCGTGTATAACATGATGCTGAGAACGTTACTAGACATATTAATGGTTTTATATTTGATATTCAAGATAAATAAATGTATTGTTTTTAAAGGCTATTGAAGTTACATATTAGGACCCCTTAAAAGCTGAAGAGAATTTTTCTATTAGAGAAGTCAATGAAGGAGTCCTACAAGAGGCATAGGACAACAAATTGGAAGAGGAATAATTTAGTTTTCAAAAAAGGAAGATGAAGGAATTTCCAATAGGCAATCACTACAAGGAGGTGGTTCGAGATGGACGAGGTTAGTATCTAGAGGTAGAGGTCATGGAAGAGACTACCATCATAGATGTTTCAGATGAGGGAAACTTGGGCATATGTGATGGGATTTTCCTAAGAATGCACCAACATGTCAAACAGGTATGCATGTCACTTAAGCAACCAAA
Organism: Pinus taeda; assembly: GCA_000404065.3. Lineage (NCBI taxonomy): Eukaryota > Viridiplantae > Streptophyta > Pinopsida > Pinales > Pinaceae > Pinus > Pinus taeda. The sequence goes on from APFE031141080.1 coordinate 4,822, forward strand.
TGAATTTAGGATCCAACTATTATTGAAGAGGTTCCTAAAGTGGGAGAATAATTGTTAATGAAAGAGTGTTGATCAAAGTTCAAAAGGAGACCAGGGGACCAGCTCAAAGAAATAGTTTATTTGAAACAATGTGTAAGTCAAAGGTGAGTGTTGCATTTTTTTTATTGGTAATGGAATTACTAATAATTTGGTTTTGTGGAAATGGTAGAGAAGTTAAATTTACAAAGGGTCACACATCCTCATCCTTATAAAGTATCATGACTACAAAAGGGACACCAATTATTGGTTAAGAAGTAGTGTAAAGTAGATTTTAATAGTGGAAAATATAAAAATGAAGTTGTTTGTGATATAATTCCGATGGATATTTTCCATGTGTTATTGGGGAGGTCGTGGAAATATGATAGGAAGGCCATACATGATGGGAGAAGGAATAAATATACTTTTGAAAAGGATGGGGAAAATCATGTGTTGTTACCTTTACTAGATGAATAAATTAAAGAAGAAGTAAGTCCCAACATATTGCTTATGAGTGGAAAGCAGTTGTTGCAAGAAGCCAAGAAAGAATAATTTCACTTTGCTTTAGTTCAGAAACGACAAATCATTCTTACCAGAATCAATTTAAATTATTTGTCAAATGAAATTAGAAATTTGTTAGCTCAATTTACTGATATTATTGTGGATGTGTTACCAAGTATATTATGTTGTGTTATAAGTATTAGCCATCATATTTATTTAATTTTAGGATCTATTCTACCAAATAAATCTTTTTATAGAATGACACAACAAGAAAATGAAGAAGTAAAAACACAAGTTCAGGAATTATTGGAAAAGTGTCTAATAAAAGAAATCTTGTGTCCTTGTGTTGTGCTGACAATATGGAGTCCCAAAAAGGAAGGAGGTTGGATAATGTGTACAAACTCTAGGGAAATTAATAAAACTACCATCAGGTATTGATTTCCACTCCCAAAAATTGATGATTTAATTGACTGTTTAAGTGAATCATTCTTTTTTTCAAAAAAATATTTAAAAAGTGGATGGCATCAAATTTTTATAAGAGAGAGAGAGAGAGAGATGAGTGGAAAATCAAGTTTAAGACAAATCAAGGGTTGTATGAGTGGCTCGTGATTCCCTTTGGTATGTCCAATGCACCCAACACATTCATGACGTTAATGGACACATTTTTAAAAGAATTTATAGGGAAAATTGTTATTATTTATTTGGATGATATGATAGTGTACAAAAGGAATAGGGAAGAGGATCTACAACATTTAAAATTAGTTCTCGATACGCTGCAAAAAGAAAAGTTGCAAATAAATTTAAAGAAGTGTAGTTTTATGAAATTTGTTTATTTTATCAGAGAACAAAATATTACTCAGAACATGTCTCTTTAATTACTAAACCCTAAAATTTATAAAGGTTTTCAGCCACAGAGGAGCAATAACTAAGCTGAATGACTTTATTATCTAATGACACCAGCTTACTGCCTAATAGTGATCGGTGCGCCTGAACAATGATTGGTGTCGTTCGAGATTAATACCTGACACCTCCCCTTACTCATGATCTACATGTTAACTTGCCTACTGGTCTAAGTCTCAACTAGGCTTACAACATAATTTGGATTTTCTACAACCCACAACTTACTCCTACGCATTTCAAATTTAGCCTTTCAGAGAGGCTTGGTGAATATGTCAGCCACGTTTTCATTTGTATTACAATATGATAAGTCAATTTCTTTTGATTGCAATTTTTCTCTTACAAAATGATGTTGTTTGTCAATGTGTTTTGTCCTTGCATTATATATAGGATTGTTTGCCAATTTGATAGTGATTTTATTGTCACATCTAATTACTATAGGTGCTTGTTGTGTTTCTCCGACATCTTCAAGTATCCTTCTAAGCCATATTAATTCACAAGTAGTAGTGCATAATGCTTTATACTCAGCTTCAATGGATGACAAGGAAACAGTTGGTTGTTTGTTACTACTCTGTGATATTGGTCCTTAACCAATATTGAACATGTATCCAGTAGTAGATTTCCTATCATCTAGATTTCCAGGCCAGTCAGAATTAGAATAACTTGCCAATTCAACATCAAATTCATCAGTATACATAATATCAAAATTAAGTGTTCCTTTCAGGTTTTAAAGAACTTTCTTTTTTTCTTTCTAATGGTTTTCACAAGGCTTAGCCATGAACTGAATAAGTATGCTGACAGAATATGCTATATGTGACCTGGTAGTGATGAGATAGTTCAAACTTCCCATGAGTTGATAATACAAAGTTCCATTCACCTCTTTTGTTCCATCATCACTACACAATTTGGCATTCTGATCTAATGGAGTAGATGTTGCCTTGCATTCAATCATATTGAACCTTTTAAGGATTTACCTTGTATATTTTCTTTGTGTGATTAGTGTCTTACTAGATTCCCTCCAAAATTCAAGACCTAAACAATAATGCAATTCACCAAGATCCTTCATCTGAAATACATATGACAACTACATTTTAATTTCTTCAATCAACTTTCATGCAATTCCTATTATGATAAGATCATCAACATATATAGACATTAAAACAACATTCCCACTTTCATCTTCCTTGATCTACAAGTTATGATCATTTTTGCTTCTCGTCAAACCTTTCTCATAAAAGAAAGAATCAATTTTCACATACCAAGATCTTGGTGCTTGTTTCAAACCATATAAAGATTTCTTTAACCTGCAAAACAGATACTCTTGTACCTATGTCACAAACCCTTCAGGCTGAACCAAATAAACTTCTTCTTTCAACTCATCATTCAAAAATGTATATTTGACATCTAACTGATGCATTTTCCAATTATATTTTGTAGCTAATGCAATCATGATTCTAATTGTGTTCATATTAGCTACATGTGCAAAAGTATATTCATAATAAATTCCCTCCTTTTGTGAATATCCTTTTGCAACCAAACTTGCTTTATGTTTATCAATACTTCCATCAACATTAAACTTGGATTTATACATCCATTTGCATCCTATGGGAACTTTGATTTTAGGTAATTTTGTTAATTCCCATGTGTCATTCTTCATAATAGAGTTATATTTTTCATTCATTGCATCTCTCCATTCTTCATATTCTTTAGTTTCCTCATAGCTTGAAGGTTCTACAACATTCATAACAAGAGACATTAATGCATAATCTTTATACCTTATAGGTACCTGACTTTGATGTTATGACCTTCTTGGAGTTTTACTGCTTTCATATTTCCTTTTTCTTTGTGGAGTCTCCTCTACTTTTCTCGGAGTATCATGACTACTTGATGCTCCTTGCTCTTGAACTTGTACCTATTCCTGTGCTTGTTCCTATTCTTGTTTAACACTTGTATCTAATTTGGCATAATCATCAATATCATGCCATACACCAGTATTATTCTTTTATCACCTTCATTTTCATTCTCATGAAACACCACATCCCTACTTGCAAGAAGTCTATGAGTACTGGGATCAAACAATTTTTTTGCTTTTTGATCATCACAATAACCAATAAATATGCACTTAATGGACTTTGCATCAAGTTTTCTTCTTTCATATTTTGGAATATGAGAAAATGCCTTGAAACCAAAAACTCTTAAATGACTCACTTTTGGTTTGTACCCATAAAATGCTTCAAAAGGTGTTTTAATCTCCAAACTTTTGGTTGGACTCCTATTTTTCAAATAAAAAATAGTATTAATAGCTTCAACCCCAGAACCATTAGAGATATTTCTACCTTGAAGCATACTACGTGCGCATTCAACAAGTGTTCTGTTTTTCCTCTTAGCAACTCCATTTTGCTGAGGTGTATGTGGCACTGTAAATTGTTGCATAATCCCATTTCTTTTACAATATTGATTAAATTCTCTTGATTTGTATTCTCCTCGTTGATCAGATCTCAAAATTTTGATGTAATTACCAGTTTGTTTTTCCACCATACTCTTAAACTCTTTAAAGTACTCAAAAACATCACTCTTCTTTCTTATGAAATAAACCCATGTATACCTAGATCTATCATCCAAAAAAATAATAAAATACCATGCTCCATCAATAGATCTAGTTTGCATAGGTCCACATACATCAGTATGAATTAATTCAAGTATTTCCCATTGCCATTTTTCTTTATGTATAGGAAATTCCTCCCTATTTTGCTTGCCAAGTACACATGCTTCACATTCAACATGATCATTCTTCAAGATAGGAAGACCTTCAACCATTGTGTTCCTTTTAAGTAGCATTAAATATTTGTGATTTAGATGTCCATACCTTTGATGCCATAAATCTATTATTGATATTGTTGTAGATGCCAACGCTTGATGACTTTTCCTCATCACATCCAACTTATACAAGCCTCCAACTCTGGTACCTGTGGCAATAACCTTGTACTGATCTTGAATATCTTTCACTGCACACTGTGATTTAATAAATTCCACCTTAAAATCTTGGTTAGCAATAGGAGGAACATAAATTAAATTCTTTTTAATACCAAGAACATACACCACATTATGGATCTGTCTCTCTTGTCCATTAGGCAAATTCACACCTATTACTCCATAACGTTGAACTTTAAGTGATCTGTTATCTCCTAGATAAACATATCTTCCATCAATGTTTTCATAATATTCATCAAACCACTCCTTATTACAAAACATATGGACTGATGCACCAAAATCAATGAACCAAACATTCACATCATCATTTTCCACAAACAATGCAACATCAGAAACAAACAATTTAAGATTTTTAAATCCATCACTGATTGAGGTGTCTTCGTGCACAAAATTTCCATTATGCATTATGTTTTTTTGCCTAGACTCATTATATTTCCTTTTATAGCAATATTTAGAATGATGCCCACGTTTGCCACAATAATAACAGTCATCATTTCTCTTATCATGGATTGGAAATTTAGACTGTGTCATACCTTTCTCTTTTGCTTGAAACTTGCCTCCTTTGTTCTTGTCCCATGGCTTGCCTCTTTATGGATGTTTTCCCTTGGCTACCAATGCCAGATTTGAATTACTAGAACCCATATTAAAGCTCTTCATCCTCTCCTCCTCTTGTAGAAGAATTCCTGTCAATTCATCAAATGTAGGGGGCTTCTCTCTAGCTGAAAGACTTGAAACAAATATTTGATAATCTTGCACTAAGCCATTTAAAGTGACCGTGACGAAGTTAGTACTAGACACCTTTTCACCAATATCTCCTAGCTTATCACTTAAATATTTGACATGAGATACGAAATTGCTTATATTTTCATTTTCTTCCATTTTTAGAGATAGAAGCTTAGTCTTCAAAAACAAGATCCGGTTTGTATTTGTTGTTTCATAAAAACCCTTCAGTGTATCCCATGTTTCTTTTGATGTCTTGCAATCTCTGATGTGAGGAATAATGTTGTCCATTACAGACATATGCAGTAACACCTTTTCTTTTGTCTCCCTTCTCTCCCAATCTAGAATAGAAGCTGCAACAGTTGGTTTGGGCTCATCCCCACTCACAATGGACCACAAATAATAACCTTCTAAAATAGTCAGCAACTTGAGTTTCCAATTCACATAATTTCCTCGATCAAGTTTGGTGGATTCATTCAAATAAGTATCAGCCAACAAATTGATATGATGGAAAATAAAAACTTTCTCCAATCAATGAAATTCCACCAAATCTAAATCCAAATGCACCCAATTTCACCAAATCCTAGAAAACTTTCACCACACATGCACCATAAAAATCTTTACTAACTCCTTTTCACTATAAAAATTATTTTCACCACTTAAAACAAAAGTGAATATTTAAAAAAAACTTGTATCTCCATAAATAAAAACAAACTCAAACATTGAGTTTCCTTCCAACAATGATTTTTGTTTTAATAATAACATCAAAATTTTAAAGTAAAACAAGGAATGCACCGTGGCAAAAAGTATGAAAGGCACCGTGAATTACTACCACAGTAAAACAAGGAATGCACCAATGGACTCGTTCAACGCAGTCGACCCTCCACAACAATCTGATTGACTTCACCAATGGTCCGTTTTGTGGGTGGCAAGAGAAAATTGCAACTCGTTAAGCCAACAACAGGCTGACCACATAGCTCCACCACATGTAGATAATTTCATAATGCTCTTTCACAATGCTCCACCACACGCGGATAAATCCACCTGCATTGAACTCTGCTACTTCCCTACACAGTGGTGGCTCTTAAACGAGAATCTTCACAATTGTTTATAGCTCCAGGGTTACAGAGCCCTCATGACTCCTCAACGGCTTCTTCCTTACATGGAGCTCAACTCAATGCACAACAATTCACATGGCTTTGATAGCCTCACCGACAGCTCAGCTCACCCTAGCTCTGTCTCCTCACAAATTACTTGAGCTCTGATACCATATCAGAGAATAGAATCACACTCAGAACATATCTCTTTAATTACTAAACACTGCAATTTATAGAGGTTTTCAGCCACAAAGGAGCAATACCTGTGCCGAATGACTTTATTATCCACTGGCACTAGCTTACTGCCTAACAATGATCGATGCCATATGAATAGTGAGCGGTGCCATTTGTGATTAATACCTGACATATTTATGTTTTCTAATTTTGAAATATGTGTTGACAATGGATCTAAAGTGTAAAAAAATGTAAATTGGAGAGTTCCACAAAATGTGAATAAGGTAAGAAGTTTCACGAACTTTCTAGTTTCTATTAAAAAATTATAAAAAAATTTAGTAGTTTGTGTGCACCAACTGTTGAGACAATTAAAGAAGTTAATCAACCATGTTGGCATTATGATACAAGTGTTTTCCTTGATGGAAACTCACACAAATGATAGATCATAGTGCAACAGGCCAGTAGTAAAGAATTGATGATCAAACTACAAAGAATGAACGAAGAAAACTATATACGCAGGTTCACTATACACCAAGTCACGTACATACGCAGGTTCACTATATACCAAGTCATGTACACACGCAGGTTCACTATATACCAAGTCATGTACATGCGAAGGTTCACTATATACGAAGTCGCGTATAGATGCAGGTTCGCTATATACCAAGTACTGTATACATGCAGGATCACTATATACAAAGGCACGTATATTGTATAAACTAAGTTTTGGGTCCCTGGTATTTGGTCCCTGGTATTGCGTCCGAAATTGTTGAACCTAGGTATGGGGTCCCTAGTATTGCTTCTAAATGGTTTTGGATCATGGTATTAAGTAAGGCCTAAGACTATAAAAGGAGAAGAAGATCATTAGGCAAAGGTATTGAGAAAGTCTTGAATATTTGATGAAGTATGAGATCCAGTATGCAGGGTATGGCTTCATAATGCTTTGCTTGATCTAGGCTAAGGAGGAATCTCAACGGTTGATGGAGAACAAGATCTAAGGATAGATCAGGATCTAATGGCTTGGAATGAATCCTCTCTATACGGTTTGATCTTGTTTATTCTAGATCTATATACTGACGCATGTAATGTTCTGTAAATATTATGATCTAGGTATAACTAAAGTTTGGAATAGCTGCAAATCATGAATGAATATTTACAGACATATACGCTGGTTTACTATGATAAAACCACATACATACGCAGGTTAGATACATCTAAGTAGCGTATACCATATGAGCTATGATGTTTGAAGTTACAGGTGTTTCTGGTTGTTGATGAGTTCTGATGACTATTTACTAGTGTCAGTATTTTGCATATTCAGATTGATTGATTATATTTAGCTTCAGTGTTGATGGATGAGATCTATAATGGATTAGGATGAGAATGACTTATCATTATGAGATCTGATGAACTAGATCTGGTTGCTAACATACGTATTATCCTTGTATATCCAATGATCCAGGTATGTCTAAAGTTAGGAAGTGCAGCGAAGTTATAAGTAATTAATGACATATACGCTGGTTCGCTTTGGTAAAGTTGTGTATACACGCTGGTTTGGCACTTCCAAGCAGAGCACTCTGATGCGTGATTTTTGATGATACAGTTAGTTCCAAATATTGTTGCAGAGTTCAGTGTTCTACTTTGTGTTTTGGTGACTGTATTTTGTTGACAGGGTTTCAGTGATTCAATGGTTTAGAGATTGATGATGCTAGTGTTGATTGATATTGATGGGTCCAGTATGAAAATTGGATGAAATGTGGCCTTCAGATTATGGTGTTTTCCTTTAGGAGTATCCAGTCTAAAAATGAATGAAACGTGGTACCTGGAGGAAGAAATGGGAGGTTGTAGCCTTCTATAGGTCAGCACCTACGTACTAGTACATCAGCTAGTACAAGAGCTAAGGAGGTTGTAGCTCCCTTCCAGGAGAAGTTTGGGAATGAGAGAAGGTAGTAGCCTTCTGAAGGTAGATGCTTACGTACTGGTATAAGACTGCACTAGTACAGAAATATTGTAAAAGGAAGTTTCTTATTAAAAGAAGATACAAACGAATTGCAACAGGTGGTTTTCACCCACATTGGGTTTCCACCTTACATCTTGGTGTTCACGTGTGTTGCTTATGTGTGATGATCTGTTGTATTTTACTACTGTTGTTTACTATTCATATGGCTAATAATGTTCTCATGCACACCTAAAGGATTAACTAACTAAATCATAAGTTTACTGGATATACACTTGTTGCATTACACACAATTGCGTATACATGCGGTTTGCCTTAACTGAAGTAGCATATATGAATCTGAATATGGAAATGAAAAAGTTATATTGATTTGATAATACTGATTTACCCCTCCCCTCCCCCTCTCAATATTATTTCCAACAAACCATTTAAGTGGACTTTAGCAACAAACGAAAATTTTAAATTTTTGAAATGAAGGATCACTAAAAAACCAATTTTTTCACTGCCTGGTTTTCAAAAATCATTTCAAGTGAAGACAAATGCATGTGATAGTGCTATTGGAGTAGTTATATGTCAATACTGGTGTGCAATCACTTTTTTTGACAAAACATTAAATGAAGGAAAGATAAATATTTGCATATGATAACGAATTTTATGATGTTGTGCAGGATTTGAAAAGGTGGCAACATTATTTAATTCCAAAGGAGTTTATTTTATTCACCAATAATCATGGATTGTAGTTTATAAACAATCAACTAAAAATTAGCTCGAGGCATGCTAAATGGGTGGAGTTTTTACAAAATTCCACTTTTGTGATTTAGCACACCAATGGTTCCTCAAGTAAAGTGGTAGATGCTTTAATTATAAATAATTTAGTTCTATAGGAATTTTAGTTTCATGTTACAAAATTTGATGAAATTAGAGAAATTTATGAGAATGATGTCGATTTTAGGGAAGCATATGAAAGATGTAAAAATCCAATGATAAAAAATACAACATAGTGGTCCAATTATATGATTCAAGATGGTTTATATTTAAGGACATCAAAATTGTCATTCCCAGCTGCTCCATGAGGGATAATTTAATACAGGGAAAACATAGTGAATGATTGGTTGGACATTTTGTGATTGAAAAAAAGTTTTTTTTGTTAAATTAATTTTATTATTAGCCAGACATGCAAGCTAATGTGAAGATATTTGTAGACAGATGCAAGATTTGTCAGTATGTGAAAGGAGAAGTCATAATACTAGATTATATCATCCATTACCCACTCCTGAGAAGTCGTGGGATTTAATCAACATGGAATTTGTTCTTGGGCTACATTGAACTCACTGAGGTAATGAATCTATTTTTTTTATTGTGGGAATATTTTCAAAAGTGGCACATTTTTCTTTGTACCAAAACCACATATGCAACTAGTGTTGATATTTTTTTTCAAAAAAATTGCGAGACTACATGGATTGCCTCATATTATTGTGTGAAACATGGATACTAGATTTGTGGGCAATTTTTGGAGAACATAAGGGAGGAAGCTAGGTAAAAATTTAAATTTTAGTTAGGCATATCATCTGTAGGCCAATGGTGAAACATAAGTTCGTAATCAATGTTTGGGAAATATTTTGAGGAGTTTGGTAAGTGATCATCCTAAACAATGGGATCAAGTGCTTGCCCAAGCAAATTTGATTTATAATGTTTCATCCAACAGAGGTATGGTTATGAAACCATTTCAAATTTTATATGGAATGCATCTTAGAGGTGTATATGAGATAAGAAATTTGGGTAATCAAGAATTAAGAATTGCAACAGAAGAAGATTTTGTAATTAGCATGCAAGAATTACAAGAAAGGACGAAGAAAAATCTACATGAAAATAAAATAAAAACATATTAACAACGGGTGGACATGAAGAGGAGAAAAAAAATAATTTAAAATTGGTTATTCATTCACAATACATTTGATAAAGGAGATATTTCTAGAAGAAACATACAATAAGCTCAAAATGAAAAAACTTGGTCATTGTCAAATCTTTAGAAAATTTTCCTCAAATGCATATCAAATAGAACTCGCTCAAGACATTGGCAGTTTAACTCTCTTCAATGTAGCTAATTTATATCCTTTCAAAGAACAAGACAATATTCCGAATGATAGAACTATTATTGATGAAAATTATACTAGTGGATGGGAGAGCCAACTTCCAAAAGTAATTCCTAAAGGGATTGAAGAAGTGTTGGACTAGAAATTGATAAAAAGAACCAGAGGCAAGGAATAATATTAGTATTTAGTCAAGTGGAAAAATCAACTAGGTGAAGATTCTACTTGGATGACTACTATGGAAAATCTTATGGAGAATTTCTTTCCTTGGAAGTCTGATGTAGGAGCATCATCATTGGTAAATTAATTTTTACCGCGATGGTCAAAATTTCATTTACTACAAGAAGCGGGTTTCCTAAATTTATTTTAATTGTTTGAAATAATTAGGATAATTACTATTTAGTTACAATTATTATGTAGTTTCATAGAATAGGAAATTGTTCTAGCTAGTTCCGAGAGATATTGTAACCATTTTATTATATGGATATTTTCTAGATTTAAGAATTAGATACACAAATAGTGGATTTGAACTAATATGTATTTTGTATAGATGGGAGAGAGGTTAAGATAGTTCGGATAATTTTTTTTCTGGAAAGTGTGAATTAGTGTAATACCATATGATTTCTTGAAGAAAGACATTTCAATTAAAATTACAGAGATTCGACCTCTGAATAGATGACTATTCTTGCCTTAATTAATTTAGTCTTGTTTCCACATTTATGAAATATTGTAACGAACCTCCATGGCCTATCCGGAAAATAAGCCCAAATCCCCTAAAAATTTTAAAATTTCCTTAGACATAGTTAAGGTTCCATGTTCCTTTCCCCTAGGAGGACTGCTATATCACCTTTAGGAAGGAGATTTATACCATAAACACATTATCTCATCCTCATAAAACAATTTCTAAAACATAACTACAGTTGGAAGGGAAGAAGGAGCTAAAACATGCAACCATCAAACTTCTAGTGACATGCATGGTAATGAAATCCTCCTCTATTGGATTTATAGAACTTACCTCCTAACAGTTTTTCATGCATCTATCCCTCATGCCTAATTCCCATATGCATGCATAAACTATATAAAAGCTATTAAATCAGTTAACCACATGCATAGTAATATTCCATCAGATCCATAATAACTTAACTTCTAAGCAATAGACAGAATGCAATCTAGCCTCATTGAGTATCTATGAAATAGATAATTTGACCATCATAGACTATTCCATTACTTAAATTATACCATAATGATTCACAAGCATCTACCACTATTTTCCATGTTAACTAGAGGCTTTATATAGCATTAAAGGTTCCTTCACTATCATAATGAAGATCTCCATTAGATTGATTTGTTATCCTACTCATTCATAGGCATAGAATGGGATCCACCACATGAATCCAGGTAGCACCATACTAACACATAGACCAAGATGGGGCAACATATCCAATACTGAATCAAATAAAATAATCACTTAAAGGGTAGGAGACCGACATACAAAACATCCCATGCATGTGAATCCATCTAAAACAATCACTTAGAGGGAGGAGCATCACCACCCAACCATGAATCACCTCTAATCACCCCCGAGTCAAGGTTCTTTCCAAGGATCAACTATCCTCAATTGATCAATGCATTGGGTATTTAATACCCTCTTTCATGATTTTATGGATTTTTCCATTTGCCTAGGTCTTTTTCGAAGAAGCTTGTCTCTATCTACCATGAGGTTTTTCCTCATAAAAGCTTGCCTTTATATCCTGCAAATCATTTATATCAGATGGGTATTTATCTCCCATCCATGAGATGGATCTGCAGTGTATCCAATCTTATCTAGAATCCCATCTAGAAGCCTTATCATGAAATATTTATCTCTATCCTATTCCTATATGGGATTTGACAAGAATCTCCTCTTTCATGGTGCTCCACCCTCCAAGTGATTTATTTTATTAATTTATTTGATAACAAATTTTCTTTTTATATAACATATACCTAGCTTTCCTCACCTTAGGCTTAGAATAGTTTAACCCACAAAGGAGGGTATCACACCTATCTTTCCTCAACTTAGGTTTCCAATCATTTAACACACAAGGGAGGACATCACACCTAGCTGTAACTCATCTTAGGTTTAAAATAATTTAGCACACAAGGGAGGGGCGTTACATACTCCCCTATTAATTTTTACACTGTTAGCCTCCTGCTGCAGCAGGTTACTCATATTTCATGATTGACATTTTTACAGACCAAATATGTCATACTTTGCATGCTGCAATGCTCCATATTTGCTTAACAGTCTCCAAGCGAAGAAGGCTACTCAGAGTTCATCTAACTGTTTTCCAAATTTTGAGAAGTTGTTCTAGTGTTGTACAATTTTCAGTTAAAGGGAGGTCCAAACAACTTAATCTTGGTCTCCCTAGGTTTCAATTTCCTGTTTTATAATATAGAGAATGAAAATCTATCCATGCAGCTTAATCTTGGCAGAGTCTTAGATAGGTAGAGAATCAAAGGAGCCCAACTGCTTAATCTGGGTCCTCAGATGAAATAAGGGTAGTCTGTAGATAGGAAAGCATAAAAAAAAAAAATTGAAATGATGGGTTTGCAAGTCTAAGTTCACCCAAACCAAAAGAAGAAAAAATCTTAGATAAGTAGGCTGGGTAGGTAGTTTTGAGGTTGCAGAATCTTGATTGCTGATCAGTTCTAGATTTTCAGGTGTCATCTCTACTCAGGACACAATCACCGAGCATTTCTACGTGAAAAGCTCAAAAACAGGCATAACTAACTTCATTTATCCTTCTCCCCCTAATCATTAACTAATTTCCCCAAAAGAGGTCAAGATCTGCTTGATACCTCTTAAGTTCCATCATTTTCATGTCATCAGCTTGGGTGAAGATCTGCTTTACTCAAAGATATTCCATACTCTCTCTATAAGGTTCTATCCCCTCGTTGCAGCCTAAGATATCCCAAACTTAGCGCTTTCTTACCATCTCCATATTAACTACTGGCATTATTATTTAACTCCCTATATTTTCCCATCCCCCTACTAAAACTATGTAAATCATCCCCTATGTAAATATCCCTCCCACTGGTTGAAAAATAACCATAAGTACCCCCGGGAATTGCCTAGTTTGTCTGAAACTTGGCAAGAGCCCCTATGCTGTCCCTTCAAACCATCTTCTAAAAAACAATGGACTCCTTCCAAAGTATAGAATCCCTTTGTAGGTTATCAGACCCCTTTCGAGACCTCAAATTCTTTTCCAACGCACAAAATCACTCCTTCCGACCGCAATAGACCCCTTACCGTTTTCCTCAACACTCTGCAGATCCTAGCAAGCCAGCTCGCATCGCCATATCACAATATTCTCACCACATAATTATACCTCGTCCTGTGCTGCCCGATGTGATATCGCGATATCGACGATCAACAGTCGCAAGCGTCGCATGTCCAAATAAATACCTTCTCGTTCCCCGCCGACACGATATTGCGATCGCATCGGAAGAAGTTCATCGCATCGCCTTAAAATATGAGCACCCCACCACGTCACATCTGTACCAGAGACACACTCCTAACGTCAGCAGACTGACGTCATTCGCCGTACTACTGACGTCAGCATCCAAAAAACTGAAAATTCGCGTAGGAAGAAAAATCGCACTTCAGAGCTCCGGAACAAGAAACAGAGGCAGTTTTCGATCTTTAGGGAATCTTTTGATTCCTTGGCCCGTTTTGCGTTGAAAAAGCCCGAAATCGCCCGATTTTGCAATATTAATCTGATTTAAAGACAGGAAAGGACCAGAGACAGAGATTAAAGAGTATCAGATCAAATCAACATGGAAAAAGCACGTCAAAGAGTATCAACAAACGGTAAAAACCATCAATGTAGCGGCAAAGAGTATCAGCGAAAATCTTAAACAGCGGCCCAAAGCAAGAGAACATTTAATACCGTCCAGCAAAGTCAAAGAGATAGGGCGAAGCCACTCAAAAACCCTCAAATCATGGTTATTGCACATTTAACTCGCACCAGAACAGAGCTGCAGACGCCCAAAGAACAGTTATTCTAGCAGTACTGCATCGAGCCTCCAAGGGTCACATTGCACTTTTTTTGATTCAGCTGCCTCTAGCGCAGCCCAAAGGACCTACCTGCATTTAATTCTAGCGACAACTAGGTTTTAGAAAAAGCTTTCCAGCAGACCTGTTTAGGTCAATTGTAATAAATGACTTTATGATATTTTTCTTATATATACCACCCTGAAAGATGGAGTAGGGGGTTGGTTGGTTGGTGAGTCGAGGAAATTTCTTAATCTTTGATATCTCGACTTTTTTTTTAAGTAGAGATCCACACTGTAACCGTCATACTTTCTATAATCAAAGACTGCTGAAAGCATGGATTTCGAAGCTGTTTGACGTGTTTAATTTGTCGTGGAACGATTATGGAATTCCTGTGCCTCTACATGGTTCAATAAGTGTTTCTCAACTCTGTTAATTTTCATGTTTTGTTTTACCACCGTTCCGCCATCTAAATTGCAGAAAAGAAGAATAGCTTAGGATTTGTTTAACTACACCTTAAGTTGAATTTCTGCATTTTTTCATGTTTTCATTAGAAATAGCTATGAAAATGTATACTTAAATGATCTTGTTTACGTTGTTTCTTTCACATATGAATGAGAGTTTAGGAATTCTTAGCTACTCCTAGATAACCATTCATTCACTTCTCCTCTTTTCAGTTTGATGAAAGATTCTCCTTTGCCTTTCATCTCTTATCGTCATTCCATCCTTTCAGTTAATTGATAATTGTATCATGTGTGGCTATCCCACTCCTTAATCCTCTTATGACCAAGAAAACGCAACAGCAAGCCTTAATCCATGACTCCATGCCCAATGGTTTGAAACTTATCACATCTTACCTTGCCTCTTTGCTTGAGACTTCTCCCTTCCATCCAAACACAAACGAAAACCCCTGAGCCAAAAGCTAGCCTAAAATCTTCAACAAAGTTGAATCATTAAGAGAGAGCCCTCTCTGATTGCAGGTGGGCTAGAACCTGCAATCCAAAGATTGGTTTGTGGTTACCTTGGTCGTATCCCTAAACAGGAGCCTAGGGACAACCTGAGTGATAACATAATGGTGACTCCACTGGGGACCTGCTCAGATAAATTTATTAAACCAGTCTGCAGCCCCACAGAGGAAGAAACCAACCTGTGAAAGTTTCGGTCGACCTGTGTTGTTGCTTTTTTTAGAAAAAATTCCCAAAAAATAGATTAGAAGATGGCTCCTAAGAAGAAAACGCGTAATAGACGATCAAATCCTGATCCAAATAGTCCAGTTGTTGTTGAAAATCCAAATTTTATTCCTAAGATCATTAGAAAACAATAGCAAAAAGAAGACCAAGCTGCTGCGAGTCCTGAAACAGTTCAGCCAAGCAGTGTTCCAACCCCTGTCAAAGTTTTATTCCGGTCAACCCCAAGTTCCCCTGGTTCATCACCTCCTTCTCCAAGCAGCTCCTCTACACCTCCATCCCATACTCCTACTACCACTACTGCTGCTACTACCCCGGTTGTTCCTGTTATCCCCATTGCTCTAGCTTTTCCGCTTATCTCCATCATCATGGCTAGATATGCGCCCTTACAATTGCCTGCTAATCCCAGGGCTATGCCTCAGGACTACCAATCAAAAATCACCTATTTTGACGGTGCAACCTCTTGCACCACCCTACAGCATACAAAGAAAATGTAGGATTATTTCGAGAGTTATGAGATTGATGATGAGAGTGTAAGAATGAAGATTTTTGTCCAAAGTTTGACCGGTGATGTCAGAACCTGGTTCAGGGCACTTCCACCCAATTCTATATTAAACCCTGAAGCCTTATACGAGGCATTCATTAACAGATGGGAGAAAAAGAAAGACCCCCTACACATACTGTCTGAGTATGATACTATCAAAAGAGGACCTCAAGAAACAGTCCTGGATTACTGTGTAAGATTTAATAATGTTTACAATGCAATACCACAAAATTTAAGACCTCCACCTGACCTCACGTTATACAAATTCCCAGATGGCTTTGATGCTGAGATGGCATATCAATTAAGGGAAAGAGCCCCTCAAAGCCTTGCAAAAATGCAAGATGCTGTAGCGAGTGTGGAAGCAAATCTAATTGCTAAAAGAAACAGAACTGAAACTGAGAGAAGAACCAATTTCGAAGAAGAACCCTCAGCCTTCGATATGAAGCTAGATGCTATCATCAATGGCATCCACAGGCTAGGAGACAGAGTAGACAATGTGGAGAGAAAAAATTCATGGGAGGGTCAACAGCCCAATGCCATAAGGAACCCAAACTTCAGAAAAACCCAAAACACAAACGTTGGAAGGGCCAGTCCTGACCATGATATTAGGCCTCCTTTTCAAGAAAACTATGTGGAAGCATCTACATCCGCTGAGCCCACAGATGGAACTCATATGAACTTTATAGATTCAAAAAACGAACAGCAAATCTTCCTCACGGAAGAATACCGACCATACCCTGATGAAAAATAATTTCACACCAAGTCGGGAGAGTCCTTTGACTTTAAACAAGGATATGATACCGCTGTATAGGAAGTACACAAGAAATACAAATTAAGAACAAGGACCATTGATGTTCCCCCATCCAGTAGAATAAAAGATAGCGAATAGCTCAACAAAACTAAAGGAAACATCACCAACAATCAACCAGCTGACAGCTCGGTCCCAAACCCTCATCAAGTTACTGTGGAGGATGTAACAGACACACGCTCTCCTATTTATCACCCTCTACCTCCCTCCTCCCCAAAAGAAGAGCTGAATAGCATTCCCACACATCTTCTAAAAACAGAGATACCACAAACGGTCATACACCGTGACACAGACATTCCAAAAGAAAACATAGAGAGTATGCCTTAAAAAGAAAAAGTCACCACTGTCAACGCCAAGAACTCATTGGAAAAACCATTCAGTTTAGAAGCACAGATTGGAAAACTCAAGATTTCCATTCCCCTCTCGGAACTTGCCAAACATGATGTATACAGACAACAAATTCAAAGGTCGCTTCAATTACCAGAAGTAAGGGATGATGTAAACGTTTTAGATGATACCCCTGAACTACTGTTTGGTCCAGAATTTGACAGAAAAACAACATATGGACTTGTTCCACCTTTTTATGTCAGCTTTCACATACATGACAAAATACTGCATAATGCTATGTTTGACTCAGGTGCCTCACACAATCTTATGCCCAAAGCTGTAATGGAAAGGTTGAACCTCGATGTCACAAGACCTTACAAAGATCTGTATTCCTTTGATTCAAGTCAGGTCAAATGTTTAGGCTTGATCAAAGACCTTTGTGTCTCTCTAGTCCAATTCCCCAACAAGACAATCTTAATGTACGTAGTAGTAGCCGACATTCCCACAAAGTATGGTATGCTTCTATCCAGATCGTGGGGAGCAAAATTGCACGGATCCCTTCAACTCGACCTCTCTTATGCCACTATATCTATATTTGGGCAACCAAAGAGACTATATAGGGAAACCTTAATGAAGTATGCGGTAAGCAGTGAGGAAAAACCCCAAAATTTTCCAATATACTCAATCCATTCTGATATGGATACTTTTATTTTATTTAATAATAACACCAACCCTCCAACTGATGATAAGCCGCTACCTTTGGAGCAAGGAATGTACGTCAATGAGGAATCGGTTTCCAGTACCCATAAAATTGTTTCAACAGCCAAGGCAACCAACAAACAATAAGAAGAACAACCCGAAACACAAAATACAAGCCTACCTGGTCCTCAAACAACTGAAACTCTCAATACAAACCTCAAACAAGAAGTCACATGGTATTTAGAGTTTGACGGTTCAGTTAACAAGTTAGGAGTAGGGGCTGGAGTGTGGATTTACAATACTCATGATAATCACGCACAAGGCCATGCCTATAGACTCAATTTCAGATGTACAAACAATATGGCGGAGTATGAAGCTGTTCTCTTAGGCCTAAAGTTGCTCAAAGCCCTGGGAGCTACTACAGTCTCCATCCTAGGTGATTCGGACGTGATAATACAACAAATAAAGGGTAACTTTGTCGCTAATGATAGTAGAATGAGAGCTTACAGAGCTGCTTCCACCGAATTACTCAACGCCTTCAGTGAATTTAAGCTGGCCAAAATTGCACGAGATCACAATATGCATGCCCATAGTCTAGCAACCTTTGCCAGCACATGCAAGCTTCCCTTTGAACCAAATCACCATTTCACCGCTGAAATAAAACACAGACCTTCAGTCCCTAACAATGTCAAGGATTGACAGGTATTTCAAAATGATGCCCAGATTAACAGTTTCTTAACTCTGGAGGATGAATTTTCCAACACAAACATTGACATGGATGCCCTGGCCGACTCACAACAGTTAGCAGAAGAAAAACACCTGACTATAATAGCTGCAACAGCTAAACAAATCATTAACCCAACTGTTTTCAACAATACAAACATAGGATAGCTAAAAAAAATATGTTTAGAGAAAACAACCAAGGTGGAGGATGAGTTTATTGATCTTAAAAGTAATGTTCTGCGCGCTGGCCTTACTCCATTGGAAGACATGTTTGATGACAACGACGTGCCCAAAAAGCCAAAGATGGAACCTCTAAATGCTGCCATAGAAGAACACAACATAGGAACAACAGAACATCCCAGAATGATTAAATTGTCCAAAAATCTGCCCCCTGACCAAAAACCAAAATATGCGGATTTGTTCAAAGAATTCCAAGACGTATTTGTCTGGAGTTACGAGGAATTGAAGTCCTATGAAACTTTAGTAATCCAACATACCATTCCCTTAAAACCAAATCAAAAACCGTTCAAACAGAAACTTAGAAGAATCAACCCCATGCTTCTTCCATTGATTGAAAAAGAAATAAAGAGAATGTTTGAAGCAGGTATCATTGCACGCATCAGATTCTCTGAATGGGTGTCTAACTTAGTTCCCACTAGAAAAAAAACAGGAGAGATAAAACTTTGTGTAGACTTGAGAAATTTAAACCAGGACTCTCTAAAAGACCACTACCCCTTGCCCAAAATGGATCATATCTTGCAAAGAGTAGTGGGTTCCTCTAGAATTTCTTTACTAGATGGATTTTCAGGATTTAATCAAATACTTGTTCACCCGGATGACCATGACAAGACAACTTTTACCACACCCTAGGGAACATTCAAGTGCGTTAAAATGCCTTTTGGGCTAAAAAACATTGGTGCTATCTTTCAAAGGGAAATGGATATTGCATTTTCCAAAGAGATACATGATTTCCTCGTAGTTTATCTTGATGACCTAGCCCCATTCTCCAAATCTGACCAAGAGCACCTTAAGCACTTAAGGAAAATTTTCATGACATGCAGGAAATATGGCATTTCCTTGAATCCTAAGAAGTCCCTGTTTGCCCTGGAGGAAGGCAAACTTTTAGGGCATATAATATCAAAAGATGGGATTAGAATTGACACGAAAAGAATTCAAGCTATCCTTCAAATCCCTTATCCAAGAAAAATAAAGGAACTACAAGCATTCCTTGGAAATATCAATTTCCTGAGGAGATTTATCCCAAATCTAGCTGAGATAATAAGGCTATTGAGCAACATGTTGAAAAAGGATGCCAAGGTAAAATGGTCTCTGGAAGCCAAGCAGGCTTTTGAGAGTATAAAAACTGCCCTAACTCAAACACCTGTCCTCACTAGTCCTCAATTCGACAAAGATTTTATCATTTTTTCCTTCGCATCTGAACACACTATAGCTGTTGTCCTTCTGCAGAAAGATGATCAAGGCAATGAAAAGCCAATTGCTTTCTTCAGCCGAGATTTGAGAGACGGACCCTTGAAATTTCAGATCATGGAAAAGCAAGCCTATGCCCTGGTCAATGCCATCAAAGATTTCAGAATTTACATCCTATACTCCCATGTGATTGCCTATGTCCCTAATGCTGTTGTAAAGGATATACTAACTCAAGAGGGACTGGAAGGTAAAAGAGGCAAGTGGATTGCCAGCATGACATTGAAATAAAGCCCACCAAGCTCATAAAAGGACAAGGGTTAGCCAAACTAATGTCAGAAACAAACTTCCAAGCATTAGACATTAATCAACTGGACGATGAACCGGAGCTGGTGACTCCATAGATCAGTGAAACCTTCATGCAATCCCCATGGTATGCTGATATTTGCTTTTTATTGTTAAACCTGTGTGCTCCCCCAGGATTGTCCAGAACCAAGAAAAGATTTTTAAGGATGAAATCATCAAAATTTTGTGTCATAGATGGTGCGTTATTTTGGAAAAATCACGAAGGTATTTTGCTCAAATGTTTAACTATAAATGAAACTAACAATATCATGAAAGAATTCCATGCAGGGGACTATGGAGGACACTTATATTGGAAATCCACGGCTGACAAGATCTTACGGACTGGTTATTACTGACCCTCCTTATTTGTAGATATAAAGAAGTTTGTTGTCTCATGCCACAAATGCCAAATCTTTGAAGGGAAAAGAAAACTACTGCCCTTGCCCCTTAAGCCCATTTCAACCGAGAAACCTTTTCAACAATGGGGTCTCGACTTCATTGGAGAAATTCATCCCTCTTCCTCAGGCAAACACAAGTGGATTTTAACAGCCACCGATTATTTCACCAAGTGGATTGAAGCCATCCCATGTAGGCAAGCCAATGACTCCACCATTATTCAATTCCTTGAGAGCAATATCCTTTCTAGATTCGGCTGCCCTGAGAAAGTTATCACTAACAATGCTGCTGCTTTCAAATCAAAAAAAAATCATCAACTTTTGCCGTAAATACCACATCACCTTAGGCCACTCCACAGCTTACTACCCTCAAGGTAATGGCTTGGCTGAGTCTTCCAACAAAACCCTCATTAATATCATAAAGAAACTGTTGGAAGAAAACAAAAAGAACTAGCACAGGAAGCTCACAAATGCTCTGTGGGCAAATAGACTTTCCACCAAGAAATCCATTGGGATGAGCCCTTATGAACTTGTATATGGCATGGAAGCAAAGTTCCCTTCATCTCTGGGCATACCTACTATTAAATTATTGCAAGAAATTTAGGCTCAACCGAATGACATGCAGAGAAGAGCTAATAACCATTCACCTTCAACAAACCAGAGAACAAGTCTTCAACAGAGCTCAAATACTGCAAGAAAAACTCAAGAAGATGTTTGATAAGAAGGCCAAAGTAGAGGATTTCTGGGTGGGCAGCAAAGTTCTAAGGTGGGATTCACGAAGAGAAGACAAGGGCAAACACGCAAAATTCGATTTTTTGTGGAAAGGTCCATACATTATTAGCGCCGTGCAAGGCAATAATACCTATTTTCTCAAATCTCCAGATGGCAGCACAGCTGAAGAAGGCCCTGTCAATGGCCGAATGCTAAAGCACTACAAGGATCCTTTTGATTGAAAAGAGTAGGCGGTGTTTTATTTTGTACATAGAATATTTGTATATACCAGTGTCATGATTTTTGTAAGAATCCATAATGATGAAGCACGCAGAAAAAAGCAGGAAGTGCTTTACAGTTCAACAGCACCACAACTGAAGGAAATAGTTGTTCCCAATCCAAGAGATCAAATCAAACCAACAGTCAGCACTAACAAGTCCAAAGTACAACCATAGTGGAAGAAACAAGGAAATTTGACCTACTGTTCTTGGCTTCTCACAAGGAGAAACCATCCCCAAGTGGAGCCACTGTTAGCCTCCCGCTGCAGCAGGTTACTCATATTTCATGATTGACATTTTTACACACCAAATATGTCATACTTTCCATGCTGCAATGCTCCATATTTGCTTAATAGTCTCCAAGCGAAGAAGGCTACTCAGATTTCATCTGACTGCTTTCAAAATTTTGAGAAGTTGTTCTAGTGTTGTACAATTTTCAGTTAAAGGGAGGTCCAAACAACTTAATCTTGGTCTCCCTAGGTTTCAATTTCCTGTTTTAGAATATAGAGAATGAAAATCTATCCAAACATCTTACATTGGCAGATTCTTAGATAGGTAGAGAATCAAAGGAGCCCAACTGCTTAATCTGGGCCATCGGATGAAATAAGGGTAGTCTGTAGATAGGAAAGCATAAAAAAAAAAAAAAAATTGAAATGATGGGTTTGCAAGTCTAAGTGCACCCAAACCAAAAGAAAAAAAAATGTTAGGTAAGTAGGCTGGGTAGGTAGTTTTGAGGTTGCAGAATCTTGATTGCTGATCAGTTCCAGATTTTTAGGTGTCATCTCTACTCAGGACACAATCACCAGGAAGTTCTATGTGAAAAGCTCAAAAACAAGCATAACTAACTTCCTTTCTCCTTCTCCCCCTAATCATTAACTAATTTCCCCAAAAGAGGTCAAGATCTGCTTGATACCTCTTAAGTTCCATCATTTTCATGTCATCAGCTTGGGTGAAGATTTGCTTTACTCAAAGATATTCCATACTCTCTCTATAAGGTTCTATCCCCTCGTTGCAGCCTAAGATCTCCCAAACTTAGCGCTTTCTTACAATCTCCATAATAACTACTGGCATTATTATTTAACTCCCTATATTTTCCCATCCCCCTACTAAAACTATGTAAATCATCCCCTATGTAAATATCCCTCCCCCTGGTTGAAAAATAACCATAAGTACCCCCGGGAATTTCCCAGTTTGTCTGAAACTTGGCAAGAGCCCTCATGCTGCCCCTTCAAACCATCTTCTAAAAAAAAATGGACTCCTTCCAACGTATAGAATCCCTTTGTAGGTTATCGGACCCCTTCCGAGGCCTCAAATGCTTTTCCAACGCACAAACTCACTCCTTCCGACCGCAATAGACCCCTTGCCAATTTCCTTAACACTCTGTAGATCCTAGCAAGCCAGCCTGCATCGCCATATCGCAATATTCTCACCACATAATTATACCCCGTCCTGTGCTGCCTGAGGCGATATCACGATATCGGCGATCGGCAGTCACAAGCGTTGCATGTCCAAATAAATACCTTCTCGTTCCCCGCCGACGCGATATTGCGATCGCATCGGAAGAAGTTCATCGCATCGCCTTAAAATATGAGCACCCCACCACGTCACATCTGTACTAGGGACAAAAAACTGAAAATTCGCGCAGGAAGAAAAATCGCACTTCAGAGCTCTGGAACAAGAAACAGAGGCATTTTCGCGCTAATCGCGCATCGCTACGGGAAATATGCCGTTTTGGGGAATCTTTAGGGAATCTTTTGATTCCTTGGCCCGTTTTGCGCCGAAAAAGCCCGAAATCACCCGATTTTGCCAGATTAATCCGGTTTAAAGACAGGAAAGGACCAGAGACAGCGATTAAAGAGTATCAGATCAAATCAATAAGGAGAAAGCACGTCAAAGAGTATCAGAAAATGGCGGAAACCATCAATGTAGCGGCAAAGAGTATCAGCGAAAATCTTAAACAGCGGCCCAAAGCAGGAGAACATTTAATACCTTCTAGCAAAGTCAAAGAGAGAGGGTGAAGCCACTCAAAAACCCTCAAATCATGGTTATTGTACATTTAACTCGCACCAGAATAGAACTACAGATCCCAAAGCACAGTTATTCTAGCAGTATTGCATCAAGCCTCCAAGGGTCACATTGCACTTTCTTTTATTCAGCTGCCTCTAGCGCAGCCCAGAGGACCTACCTGCATTTAATTCCAGCGACAATTGGGTTTTAGAAAAAGCTTTCGTGTAGACCTGTTTAGGTCAATTGTAATAAATGACTTTCTAATATTTTGCTTATATATACCACCCTGAAAGATGGAGTAGGGGGTTGGTTTGTTGGTGAGTCGAGGAAATTGCTTAATCTTTGATATCTCGACATTTTTTTTAAGTAGAGACCCGCACTGTAACCGTCATACTTTCTATAATCAAAGACTGCTGAAAGCATGGATTTCGAAGCTGTTGGATGTGTTTAATTGCCCGTGGAGTGATTATGGAATTCCTATGCCTCTACATGGTTCAATAAGTGTTTCTCAACTCTGTTAATTTTCATGTTTTGTTTTACCACCTTCCGCCATCTAAATTGCAGAAAAGAAGAATAGCTTAGGATTTGTTTAACTACACCTTAAGTTCAATTTCTGCATTTTTTCATGTTTTCATCAGAAATAGCTATGAACATGTATACTTAAAAGATATTGTTTACGTTGTTTCTTTCACATATGAATGAGAGTTTAGGAATTCTTAGCCGCTCCTAGATAACCATTCATTCACTTCTCCTCTTTTCAGTTTGATGAAGGATTCTCCTTTGCCTTTCATCTCTTATCGTCATTCCATCCTTTCCGTTAATTGATAATTGTATCATGTGTGGCTATCCCGCTCCTTAATCCTCTTATTACCAAGAAAACGCAACAGCAAGCCTTAATCAATGACTCCATGCCCAATGGTTTGAAACTTATCACATCTTACCTTGCCTCTTTGCTTGAGATTTCTCCCTTCCATCGAAACACAAACAAAATTGCTGAGCCAAAAGCTAGCCTAAAATCTTCAACAAAGTTGAATCATTAAGAGAGATCCCTCTCTGATTGCAGGTGGGCTAGAACCTGCAATCCAAAGATTGGTTTGTGGTTACCTTGGCCGTATCCCTAAACAGGAGCCTAGGGACAACCTGAGTGATAACATACACCATCCTTGGTGTATCACTCCATCATGACCTAGTTCATAGGTATCTCATTTCTAAATCAACAGCTCTCATGGCTCTGCCATCTGATGCAATTTTTCGGTGTACATTGGTCACAAGGAGTTCTTCTCTTCCATATCTACATTCCTAACCAAGAGTTCTCCTCTTTCATAGCTACATTGGTCAGAAAGAGTGCTCCTCTTCCATAGTTACATCAGTCTCAAGGAGTGTTCTCCTTTCATAGCTACCTGTAAAATTGTTTAGAAACCATTTGTGAGAATTTATAGATGCAAAATTTTAAATATGATACATATCATAATCTGTTACTTCATATTACTAAAGTAGCTTTTTCTCATTTTTCATTTTATCTGAATAATGTGTGTTCACTTCTATCATTGTTCCAAGCCTTTGTGTTCTTTGTTGAACACCTACTTCTTGTAGTTTCTTTGCATACAACACATTTGTTAGCATGTTTTCCACATCAATATGCCTACAATGTCATAACATATTAGTTCACATAACAATATATATTCATCATATATATTCTTCTTAGTTGTATATATGCCAAACTTAACCATGGTTACTTATCCTTGAACCACTTCTTACTTTCCTTCTTCTATGCAACCACCCAGTCAGTTGTCCTACCAGAAATATACCCAATGTATTCATGCATACCTACACACAATGTGTTATACACACCGATATACATATCATATTTCAAACATGTAACATATGTAGTCATATGGGTACCGTATGTACTGCTACACATACTACCATATGTGGTACAACCCATCATACCATTCCCATGGTATCACCTACATTACAAAAACTTTGTCCACATATTTTTATACCATGTTTTTTTTGTCTCTGCAAATACTAACTTCTATTAACTGAAAGGCAAAATATTTTTACATATGAGCGAGGTGTTACAACACTCGACAAAACAGAACTGCCCCATTACAGACAAAAGCTGGGGAAAACAGTTACAGAGTGCAAGAGACCAGAAAGCATACATAAAGAGAGACATGCGTCGCCGAGAAGGAAAACTGAGCCAGAACAGAGACACAAAAAACATTGCAACCCAGCAAATATAGAGTCATCAAATTCCCATCTGGGAGGCAAAAAATAGTACGACAGTTGCATAGAAACCTGACCATAAGTCTGACACCGGAGCCAAAAAAAAATAGACAGTTCCAAGAGGCATTACTTCTCTCTTGTTGGGTCATTGTCCTTCTTCTCATCTCGAGTAGTGTTGCCATCCTTAAAACCTTCTTTACTGCTTAAATCGTTGTCAGGGATTGTGATGGCATGTTCCGCTTCACCATGAGTTTTGTCCTCATCTGCAGGTCCTGTGTCTTCCAGAGGAGGAAGATTTTTCAGAAAAGCTTCCTGTTCATCTTTCTCTTTGGCCCAATTTTCCTTGCTGACACTGTCCGAGGAATTCTCACTGCCAGGAGAGGGATCAGGGGCGATACAAGTCAAGGGGGAGACAAGGTTTTCCTCCTTCGAGAGTATAAGGGTGATGTGGGCAGTTACCAGGGGCCTGTGTAGGTTACTTTGAAACTTGAAGTGCGTTGTTTGAAAAGCACTATTTGGCCTAGGTTTCCAACCAGAGCTAACAGAAGGCCCAGCTTCATGGGCGGGGGAGGGATTGAACGGTTCCGTCACTATTTCCATGGCCATACCAACTGGAGGATACAGACGGTTGTCACGACATCCCCCAGAACAATGCCTTTTTCTAGAACGAACCATGATAACAGAACGAAGGTAGGTCTCTAAAGGGTTATGGACAGGATGACCACCAAGATAGAGATGGGTGAGGCAAGAAGGATGCCCAACAAAGCTTTCGACCAACACCACCGAGCTATCGACAAACACCACAGTGTGACTGAGCGTATAGATAACCATGAAGATAACAGACATATACAGAGTGCAGAAATCCAGAACAGGGGAGAAATTACCCTTGAGAGAGATGGCTTTGAGCCTGCGGCAATGCCCCGAATTTACACCATCACCCACAGCTCCCGTAAACCTGGTTCTAATGCCGCACAGCAGAGCACAAAGCTGGGTGAAAGAACCATGGATCGACATGATTATAACAGGAGGCATGTTGCATCGATCAATGCAGGACTTAAATGCAAATGCCCTTCCCAATCTCACATTAATATCCATTCCTCGCTCGCATGAGTTTACATCCCGGGAGGCCACGCTGCTCTGCAGCTGGTAGTACTAGGTATTAACTACCTGCATGGAGATCTGCGGTACCACATCTGCCACCCGGATCCGGGAGAGTGTTTTCGATCTCAGGCATTTCCTTCTGCACATGATTATTGAAGTCGAGGAGCTAAGATTCATAGATTAGATTTGTTGGTGATCCGACATGTAGATGTTGTCCACTATCAACTCCCATATTAGCTAAGAGGTCTGCAACTTTGTTACCGTCTCGTCGAATGTGGTTGAAGGAGATCGCTCTGTGGGAACAAAACCAGCGTTGAATATGCAATAGTCATTGAGCTATTCTCCAACTGTTACTGATCTTGGAGGATGGGGATCCCTGAAGAATTCTGGAGACCATTTGGATGAGGATTTGAGAATCTCCCTCTATTAGGAGCGGGAAGAGATTCCTATCTTGCGCTAGAAGTAGCCCCTGCCAAAGACCTTCTAGCTCAGCTGAGTTGTTGGTGTCCCACCCTTGTGAGCCATATTGGCTCCTTT
>APFE031141092.1:2215-14827 GCA_000404065.3 Pinus taeda
CACCTATTGGTAATATATAAATAAAACATATATTCTCAAAATAACCATTAACTTTAATTTTCCAAATACTTAATAAAATTTTAAACACAATCATTATATATAATAATCATTCACAAATCAACATTCTATTTTAAATAACTTTAAATTTTATAAGAAATTATAATATATTTGATTGAGACTCAACAATTCACAATTCAGATCTTTATATTTGATTGAGTCTCAACATTTCTCACTTCAAAATGAGTCCATATTAAGGGAACCTAATTCACAATTCAGATCTTTCTAATCGGCATGTGCATTGAGCTATTAATAGCCATAAATTAAATAATACTTTTCTAATCTCTAAGTTTTAGAACATTGTTGATTCATAATGACTATTATTAATTTTTTAAATAATGGTTTATGTGTCTTTTAAGTTTTATACCATTAAGATTCCAAGTTCATAGTGTTAGTTTTTGTTTTTTTTGTTTTTATTTATATAATTTATTTTATTTTTATTTTTAATTAGTGATTTTTTTAAAATGAGTTATAGGTTTTGTATATAAATATAGTGAGAGGAGGAGCACGTGTGATTTTCTAGGGCTGATTTTGTTGTTTTACATATTTATGTGTTTTCCTTGTATCCATTCAAACTTATCTTAGCCAACTTTCCAGTTTCATTCACGTATTCTTTTGTGTGAGTATGAAATTGTATGTACTTCTTTGTGTTGTTTTGGTTCTACTAAGTCAATTATTTTACTAATATTTTTTTGGAAAAGAAATTTAGATTCTTTTAACAAAGTTACCAACATAATAAGAATTTTAACTTCAAAACTATTTTTTTTGTGTAATAAACATGAAAAAACTCTTCAAACTGAATTTTGGTTTTTATTGTTTATAATGGTATTAAAAATTAAAAAAAATGTGTATAAAATATATTTTCAGTGTTCATGTTGAATAGAAATTGAAATAAAAATATATATAATAATTCAGAAAATCTTTAAAATTCAAATAGATTTCAATCATAACACTAAATATAAAATATCACATTTGTTGAAAACTTAAAAATTCCATCAATTTTCAACCATGACATTAAATTTAAAATATCATGAGACTTTGTTTAGCAAACAAAATACTTAACCAAAAATCCTAAGAAATATCTAAATCAAAGAGTTATCATACAAGAATAAAATTTATTATTATTATTAAAACCAAACCTCTTTTAAAATCTTAGCATAAGACAATGAAATTTTAAAAATCAACCATGAAAATCAACTTGATCCATTTGAATGAAAGTTCAAAAATCAACAATGAAATTGACACACTACGGGGATACAAATTGACATGTACTAGGGTGAAGTTGATAATCAACCATCAACCAAAAAAAATCAATAAAATGAAAGAAAAAAAACTAAAATAGAGAAAATTTAGAAAGCTAAAAAAAACTTAAAAGATGACAAGAAAATCGTAAAAAAAAATTATTTTAAAAAACATAGAAAATTACAAAAAATAACTCATTAAAAAAATCAAACATAAAAGAATTTAAAAAGCATAAAAGAAATAGAAAATAAGAAAGGTCGATGATAAAAGAATTTGAAAATCATACAAAAAATAAAAATAAAAAATAAGAAAGGTTGATGAGTCACGATGATGGAGTGTACTGTTAAGTATTAAGTCACTCTGTGACGTGAAGGTCACTTGTTAGAAACTGAATGGAGTAGTCACCCCCACCCAAACACTAAAAGCCATGAGCAAAGTGGTCACTACCTAAAAGCCCTAACCAAGATGGCTAGAGCTCCAAACCACCATACCCCACGACCAATAAAATCACACTAGTGAGTTTTTTTTAATTTTGTTTAATATTATTTATTTTTATTATGTTATTTTCATAGAATTTATATTTTAAAATTTATTCTATATTTTTTTTATAATTTTAGGGTTTTAAAAAATAATTTATAATATTTTTTATCTCACTTTTTGTTTTAATGTGTTAAATAATTTTTTAGGTTAATTAATATATTATTTTTATATTCTACTCAATTCGATTTCTAAATATTTTTTCATATATAGTTTTAATATTTTTTTTGTTATCAATTTTACTTTAATTTTTTTGTAAGTAGATATAAACATTAAAATTTAATTATTGAGTTTAGTTTTACTTGAATTTATATATATATTATTATTTATTATTAGTTTTGGGGAGAAACTTCAATTGTTATCATATTTGGACATAAAATTTGTAAAAAATCAATAATATTACCCTTTTTTTTTTAATTTTATAATTTTTCGATAAAATATTATAAAGTATTATGTTTAGTGAAAAATTCTCAAAATGTGTAAAATGGGTAGTGTTTATAATTACTGTATTTTTTAGTTATATCTATATGCAAAATGAGTAGTATTTAAAATTATTATTTTTTAGTGACAATTATTTTATTTGTACTGAAGTATTAACTCCATAAATTTCAAAAAATCTAAATTTCAAAATGTTATTTTCATAAATTTTTAAAACTTTTCTAAAAATATTTAAGATCAAATGTAAATACATGTTTTTTCTTTAATAATAATTTTTTAAAACTTTGCTAAGCAATTTTAGAATGAATGTAAATACATGTTTTTTTAATAATAAAAGATGCTCTTGGCTAGCTAATTAAAGTATCCTGGTAAGAATAGATGCTAAGAGAAAATAATTAATTTCATACTTGCACACTTAAGGAAAAACAATGAGGAAGACCAAGAAGGGTAAGTGGTAATTGTTGCCCAAGTTCTTTGCTCTAGAGATAAATTGTCTCAAGTGTGAAAAAAGTTGACCAAAATGGAAAGAGGGGAAAAATCCTCAAACAACTTCGTAAGAGCTTGGTAGGGGGGCGAGAAGTTATTGTGTTATTTTTATTTTCCTCAAAGACATGAAACATCTATTGAGCTGGCCAGGAAATAACCAATGGATCTAGGAGGGTCTTTGTTTTCGTAAGGCTCTAGGGGCACAGTAGTTGTGGTGTTAATTTTAGTTTCCTCAGAGACATGACACATGTTTTGAGGTGAGGTGGGCAGAAAATAACGGATGGATCTATGAGTGTCCTTGTTTTCTTAAGGCTCCTCTAAGTGTGAAATTCTCTTGGGTGAGTGTTGGTAGAGATACCAAATTCATTTTTTTGGTGGAGCATCCTTTTTTCCTGTAAAATTTTAAACAAGCTAAATAATTTAATAGATAAATGGAAAATGTTTTTAATTTGTTTTGTTCTATTCTACAACTTAATTTTGTTACCATTCTGTAATTTCAACACACAAAACACATTAGTTGCGACTCTCTTATTGATCACACAAAACATAATTATTACAATGAATGCACTGAAGTGTATTTAACCATTTCCAACTAGTTTAATAGCCTAAAATATCTTGACATGCAACCACACACTAAAAAGTCATCTATCACTTAACTCGACTTGATTCAACACTCCAACACTCAACCCTCAACACTTAGTTAACTGACTCTGTAATTTTAGCCAACTCCTCATGGGGAAGTAATTAACATTTCTAACGCTCCCCCTTAAGTATGACCATATAACGCGACATGAAGCAACATGACTCTACTATGTCATCTAGGCTTATAATACAAATTAACTCAATTATCACTAAAACATACTTGTTGGTCTTTGTCTTAGCTAGGCTTACAATGACTCAAGACTTTCACAATTTTGTATTTTATTTTTGTCTTCTTCCAAATTTTAGATCGTCAAAATTGCTTCATTCTCTATTCCGGGTTCTTGTTTTAGGCTTCATATTTCTTTACTTGTTGCAACTGCAATTTTTCTTTGAATTTTCTGTAATTTGTGTTGAAACACAATCTGATTTTGTCTACTACACCTTCCTCTTCAAATATTCATTCAACCATGGATTGTTGCCACAACACTATATCTTCAACCTGTCTTCTTTGCTCTACCTCTTGTGCTTCATATTCCAAACTTTCTTTCTACCATATTTCTCGATAGCATAATATTATCTTTTCTTGACTCCATTGCTAAAAAATTGTTTCAACGCATTCATCTATGTCTTCAGAAACCTCCATATCATTCTTTTCACTTTTATCATCAAGTACTGTTGTTTTTTTCATGTAATATACACATTGGAGATCATCATTCACCATTTCATTCAATTCTTTTATTCCAACTGCTGCTTTAAGACTCGCATCAATTTGTTCTATTGGTTTCTGAATCCATTCTTCAATGAGCTTCAAATATGCATCAAATTCATTAGCAACCTTATTTTCAACTTTTTCGGTCATGCTATTCTGAGCACCTGCATATTCAAAAACAATGTTAAAAACATATTTATTATGCTCTTCAGTGAGAGATTCCTTCTCTACTTGTTCCATCTCTTCTTTTCAAATTCACTGAAACTATCTTCCACTATTATATGGATAGTGGATATTCTCATAAAAAACTCTTCAATCACTTTATCCTCTCCTTGATCATCAGTGGTTGCTAGATCATGTACCACTTCACGAGCAGTTCCAACTACTTCATATATTGTTTCTACAGAGACAACATCAACCTTCAATACTTCATCAAACATTACACTTACCATATTGCCACAATAAATCAATGTTTCAAAAAATAAACCACACATATCCTCAACATAATGTTCGTCTACACTAAAGTGGGATATACGAGCATGAATGTGCTTATTGTAAATTTTATCAACAATTCCAGCTTCGCCAAATCCATTAGTTGTGGCTGGATTGAACAATTCACATCTAAATTTGCAGTCAACATTCACATGTGTCTCATCACACTGGGATTCACCATCATCTGCATCATCCACATTAAAATGGAGTCCTTGAGCATTTATATGCTCTTGTTCTACTTCACACATAGAGGGTTCTGCTTCTCTCTTTGCAATCTTCATTGCATATTCCTCATCCATATGAATGCTTCTATAATGGGTTTCAATTTTATGGTCTTGACAACCATCATCCACTTTTGAGTGGGATTCTCCAAGCTTTGTTTTCCTCCCAGAGTCTTGCTCATTTACTTTCATATCTGCGACCAACTTCTTTGCTTGTGGCATAATCTGTTGTTGCATGTCACGCTCCTTTGTGTCAAACTCTGCTTCTAGGATCTTCCATGCTTCCTTGGAAGTTGTAGTTTTTGCTACCTTGCACAAACACTTCTCATCCAATGTTTGTTTTATAAAATTCATTGCTAAAGCTTCACATACTTCATCATATGTGCTATTAGACTCGTACTCAATTAACTCTTTAGCTCGAAGAAAACTTAACATCTTGATAACCCAATGATCAAATATTTACCTATAAACATAGGAGGTGATAGCTGACCGAAAGCTTCACCAATCACCCTCCATTTATTCTTTGTCTTCTGCTAGAATTCTCAGTTCCTCAGCTGCGGCCTGAACCTCTCCAGCCATGGCAATGATCGTTGCCTCTTCTTTTCAAATTATTTTCTTAATATGCTTTATTTGTGCTTTGTGACCTATGCCTACGATGTTTGTTTTGTAGTTTCGTTCTTGATTACATTAAGTTATTTTCCATATCGCCCCCGGATAATAAAAAAAAAAAAAAAGGTTTTCAATATGCATCCTCGTAAGGCACAATCTTCACCAAAAAAAACTGTCATGCTTGACAAAAACCAAATAATTTTGTAGACAAATAGACTTTACAAACCCCTGAATTCTTTTTCCAATAAAAATTCCAAAAACCAAAAAAACAATCTCCACTCAAACAAAACCAAACCCTGTGATACCTTTATGTTTATTTATTTTTTTATTTTTTTATCTTCCAACATTTAAGAAAACCCTCCTTTTAAAACACCTCCCCTTTTTTTAATATACCAAACAAAACTTTAATAATTCCAAACCCTTGGAATAACTCTATCCAGGACACCTTTTATCTTAATAACATGTCCTGCGTGACACATTTTAATAAGACAGTTCAAAATTTCCGCTACCATTTAAAATAAAACCTTTGCAATAAATTATTTTGCAACACCTTTAAAAACTGTGACCCACACTTTTAGATTAACGTTAACCCCTTTTCGAATAAACTTTTAGAATTAAGAGCTTCCGACATTAAAAAAAAATCGAACTTGGCTTTCGTCCGTTGGGCTTCAGCCTTGGTGCTTTGGTTATGACTCTCGGTTGACCGACAGACAACTTCACTTCGAATCTTTTATCGAAAGGATCCTCTTAGCTCTTTGGCTATCTTTTCAAATATTCCAAGAATCTGCCATCTACTTAATCTCACCAGCTCTATTAACAAGGCCTTGTCTGATGATGCGCTGCGTGCTAATGCTATCTGCGAAATAGAAGGACCGTGTTAATCCTCTAACGCTGCCAACGTAAGCTTGATCCAGCTCTACGCAAAACACGGCAAGGTTGCTACTTGTAACGCGCCTCTTCCGGCGTTATAACATACTCTTGCTTTTCACAGACGGTTGTTAATACATTCTCTCTGTGATTTTGTAATCTCCTTTTGATACCAGTTTGTTGAAAGAAAAAGCAAAAACATAAATTCACATCTTTTTATAACATTTTGTTGGAAATACAGAAAAGGCAAAACCATAAATTCACACAAATCAAAGGAATTGTGGTTCTTTTATTGATGACACGAAAATTTGATTATTATAATAAATCGGGTGAAAACTATTTAACTTTTTCCAATCAGCAACTCACCTAAAATATCCAATGTAAATACAATTTCGAAGAGTATTGAGGTGAGCTGAAGTGGGCTAAATCCTGAAATAAGGCTTTTAAGAAAAAAAAGGCTAAATCCTGAAATAAGGCTTTTAAGAAAAAAAAAAAACATTGTTAACCTCATACAGGCGGCTGCTAAATGCTGACTGTAAATATAAAGGATGGGCCTTATATGGCCAAACATTTCGGGAATACCCCAAAGAGAAACATGATCATCTCTTAATTTAATTATAAACCCTACCTAGGTCGTAAAACTCGGTGCTTCAATAAGGTTATTAACATAAGAACCCGTTAATACAGCAATAAGACTCTGATAACAACTTGAGAGAATTGGTTGTAATCACTGCCAGATTCGAGCAAGGAAACCCTTTCATGAGCGAATGGTCCCGCTTAATACCTGCAAACCCGCGATTTCCAGAAGGAACAATGAGGTTTAGTAGAGAGATAATAATAAGAAATTTGCGTGTAGGGCATATTTACTGTTGAAGGGACTCGAAAGGCCACCAAAATCTTCTACGTATACTTGTGAGACGAATAAGTAAACCGGTAACTATAGTTATATGATATAGGGTTGGCTAATCTTTCTAATAAAGCCGAAGAAAAATGAATTATGACTACCTGTGGGCCAAAGCTGTCAAGCTTTGATGTAGGCAACCATGTCTAAAGTGCTGTGAATCCCAGCTATAACTCTAGGAACCCTAGTTGATGATGCACTCGATGACTAATACCCCGGCAGCTAAAGGAATGTGACGTGATGGAAGTGATGGCCAGGTGCCACATCAAGGACTGGAGGGTTCGACGAGCCATTTGATGACTAACACCTGGGCATCTAAAGGAATGTGATGTGATGGAAGGAAGGGCGAGTGCTATTTCATGGACTATAGCATCATTAATGCTATAGTCCACGTAACCCGGAGAGCCCATCGCATGCATGCATGGATGCATATCGATTCACTCACCTGCGGCAATGCTCGTTCCTGCCCGCCCTCCTCGCCTTTAATCGTTCTGACCCACACAGCTCCATAATTCGTACTTCTATCACATCAGTTGGTGTATGCAATTTGAATGTCAATGCCACCTCATCGTTTACGATTTCAGACCTCCCTGTTCACTATTTCAAATTGGCAATGGCGCCCAATTTTTTTGAAATTAATTGAAATCCTAAACAATTTCAAACTAGCGCGCAAATATTTTGTTATCCCTGCTCTCTGGTGTCCGCTCTCGTAGCAGACTGGCCTAGGAGCAGAGCCCATCCATACCAAGAAGTTTCATCAACCACTCCCCCGGCGGAATTTTCTGCCTATCGCTGAAATAGTTTGCATCATCTGGTTGGTGGATTAACTTCTGTTCATTTTCTCTCTCATTCTCATGATTTTGTTTTTGTTGGGGATAGTCGTAATTTGGTGGACAAAAGTAATCGATACGAACGAAATACAAGAAGACACCCTTCACCAAGCCAAGGCTCTGTAGGCCCAGAGCCTGAATGGCGAGTATGATATCTCGAACTACCAACTCAGACGCGCATCTTCTCCTCCAAGAGTGGCCGATTTCGTGGGTTCTGTGGAGATCAAGATGAGCGAAGACAGCCGCGGCCGAGGACTCTACGTCACCCAAGAAATAAGAACAGGGAAACTCTTGCTGGTAAGCAACACCGTCGCAGTTGTTTATCAGAGCGTCTCTATCTCCATGTTTCATGTGGACAACAGGCGTAAAATGAACAGCACCTCTCAAGAAGATCTTGTGGCAGCGGTAGTCTGTGATGCCAGAAAATCGCAGAGATTGCTTCATCAAATTTATACTTTATTCGATTCCTCTACGCCCAGCAACCTTCAGGATCCTGCCATAGATCTGTTTAACACGGACGATCAAATCCTTGCGGACCAAGAAGGTCCATGTAGAACGTGGATAGCTGGCCACCTGAGGGGGTTTGGAGAAAACCAACTGGACCAAGGGTCGTTCATTACATCTTTCAGGGAATTCCATGTGGATGCCTACATGGTTTCTTCTCTGTAATCCGCATGTGCTACGCAGGCATGCCGTCGGTGGAATCAATAAGAGCTCAGAGAAATGGACTGGCAGCATCGATATTGATATTGTTATGGTTATATAATGTAGACGGATCCAGGTACTCTAGCTTCGTTTTGTTTGAGATCCACTGCTCTTTTATACCATATTCATGAAATTTTGAATTCAATACTTCAGCACAAACATTTTTCATGCCGTCGGTGGAATCAATAAGAGTTCGTAGAAATGGACTGGCAGCATCGATATTGGTATTGTTATGGTTAATATAATGTAGACAGATCCAGGTACTCTAGCTTAGTTTTATTTGAGATCCACTGCTCTTTTATACCATATTCATGAAATTTTGAGTTCAATACTTCAGCACAAACATTTTTCTTTTATTCATCATTATCTCTGCACTTCCACCTTTCAAGCTGATAGCCTAAACGGAGACTTTGCCGCCTTTTAAAAGGCTCACTGTCATGGCTACCTTCATGAGATTGCTCTGCTTGCCTGGTTTCATTGACCGTGTGGTAGAGAGAGTGTGAACATGTCGAGTTAGTTGGATTAAGCCCAAGAAAGTTTATGATCAAAGAATATAAAAATGATATTGACAACACATAAAAAAAATTCAAAAGAGAATTAAAAAATAATATTATAACACAAAAATTCAAAAGATTAAAATAAAGTTAATTGTAAATATCTACAAATAAATAAAAGTTTTGATTAAAAAATTCAAATAATGGTATTCACAAGACATCAAAAAATTAAAATAATGGTGAGTGTGAGTATATGCAAATAAATAAAAAATGGTATCCAGAACAATAAAATGCCTAATGTGAATATGGGGATGGCAATTTATTAGAACAAACTGATAAAAAAAAATGAAACAAATTAAAGAAAATTAATGATAAAAAAGTGAATAAACAGGAAAAAGAAATCTATGATTAAGGAATGTGAACATATGCAAAAAAATGATTTTATCAGAATAAAACAAAAGGTTGAAATAAAGTTGAGTGTGAAAATATGCAAACAAATGAATTAGACAGACCCCATGATCTCCCAATAGGTAAGATACTTAGCAACATGAACTCGACCAACTAAGCTATGCTTGAAACTTGTATTGTTTTTCTAATAAAAGCCTAATCCTTACACAAAAAATTCAATTTTACCAACTTATAAATATTATACTTATATAAAATTAAACTATAATAAACGAATTTACATATAAAATATAATATTTAAATTATATATTTAATAAATTATATATATATTAAACTTAAATCGTTGTAATTTCAATCTTTAACCCAAAAAAATAATAATTTATATAACATTTTTAATAATAAATTATTTGAGTTAAACAATTCAAATTAAATGAACATTTAAATATTTTATTTTTAAATTCCATTTTCTTTTATAAAATGTTTGATAATTTTAATAAACTTATAAAATATAAACTATTGTTGTTTTATTGGGGTGAAAGAATATGAAGAATTGGATTGGAACAACTTTAACACAATCCAAGCCATGAAGTTTTAGTTAATCCACTCATTCTAGGCATTATTGATACTTCCTCATCGGTCTCACTTAACTTCTGGTTTTTCTACTTCAATTAGAATTTACCAATATTATAACATAATTTTTTGTATAATGAAATTTGTACTAATAAACCATTTTGTAGACAAAAAAAAAAAATTAAGCTTTATAAATATAATTTCTAGCCTCAAAAATCATGGAAAATAAATTTTGATATAATTTCATAAAATAAACTTATTTAAACCAAAAAAGGTATTATTAAAAAAAATATTTATTCTTTTAGAAGTATATTTAATTCCATCCCTATAATGTAAATTATTATTTCCTATTTTTTAAAATTTCTCATAAAATAACGATTTATAAACCAATATAAAACATGTTATTTAAAAAATTAATTTACTAATAAACCGTACATCAACCAAATTAACATAAACATAAAACATTATGATGTTAGAGAGACAAATTTGAAATGTTATAGTATATCTATATTTGTAGTCGATCGACATTCTAGCATGAAAATATTAATGATAACTAAATCATCTTCATATCAAAAAATCAAGTTTTTAATTAAGTAAATTAATATTTGAAATGACTCTTTCCACGATAAATATCAATTACATAATTTTAAATACATATTTTAAATTTAACATTGAAATGGAAAGACGAAGAAATATATTTTATACTTTAATATAATGTGACGATAATATTTATTGAAAAACATAATTAATATATTTGACATTCGATTTTTTTTAAAATCTTAATTTTAACAAAATTATTAGAATTTTTTTTCAAACTTATTATATTTTTTATGTTTCAATAATCTATAAAGGACAAGGTTGTAATAAATATTTTGGAATTGAGTTTTAATTTTGGGGGTATTGAAGGTATTTTAAGAAAAAGTAGTTT
Source organism: Pinus taeda (assembly GCA_000404065.3). Lineage (NCBI taxonomy): Eukaryota > Viridiplantae > Streptophyta > Pinopsida > Pinales > Pinaceae > Pinus > Pinus taeda. Next base: position 13,349 of record APFE031141092.1, read on the forward strand.
TTATTCTCAACCTTCTTAGTGTTAAAAAGATTACATATTCTTGCATCTCAATGTTTTGGAAATGTCTAACATTTAATTTCATTATGTAGCTTAAAGGAATTGGTTAGTATTTTAGCAATGTTGGTTTCATTCTTTGTGCTAGTAGAAATTGAAATATACTTTTGATCTTGTAGATTAGGGTTGATCGTGTCCTTATATTATCTTAACTTATTCTTATTTACTAATAATAATTTCATATTATCCCTACATGGTGACATCTTCCTATAATCCCCAAAAACTTAACCCATACATGGCGTCTCAATGTCATTCTCACTTTGAGCCATTGGTGGTTATGCTTAGAGATGGAAGCAATTTTGGGGAGGCTCTTGTCATCCATGTTGTTTATATATTTCTTATACATTAAGTACCTAACCATGGCCACCTACTAAATGGGGGATAGGTTCACTTTTGTAAGGAGGATAAGATAGGGTACATTGGCTTTAATATCACATTTTTAACTTATAACATTCTTTTGGATTTTGTCCTTACTTATCCAATATTCTCTAGAAATATTTCATCCCCAGAGTTCATATTTGTATGAGATAAAAGGAGTGACAAGAGTATCAAATAGAAATTTTTTCTTATCCCACCACTAAAGTTTTTCTAATTTACACTTTTTTTCAAGTCCATATTAAAATTTCCATCCCTCATTTATCCTTTTTTAACATTATAGTTACAATTGATTTTATGATTAATATAGATTTCAAGATATTTGTATGAGCACACTTCCTCCAAACTATTATTATCATATATATGAAAGTGTCATAAATGATCTGATGACATTTGATTAACATAACCTTTATTTTTTCTATGTCCATAGTTATACCTATACTAGAACAAAAGCCTTTGAGGATTCTTAAATCATTATTAAGGTCAAAGGAACAATATCATTAGCATAAAAGGAAGGATGATGGCTATACCAACAAGAGTTGGCCCAATACAACTAGCTTCTTTCGACCAACATTCTATCTTATCAACGTAAATGCCAAAAGAATGGGGAACATGAGACAACCTTGTTTGACTAGTATATTACAATTAATTTCTTCCAACCATCCTTCAATGTTCTAAAACTTGGCAATGATACTTCGATATAGCCTTACAAAAATAACTCTTCACACATAAGAAACTTTAAATATAAAACTACAAAATAAATTATAGTTCCAACAAATTTTAGGGAAGCAAATTTTAGACCTCCAAATACTATTGCTTCACAATCGACAATTGTAAGTGTGAGATGTCAATTGTACATGTGAGATGTCAAATGTTATAGTAGATGAGATGACAAAGGATATTAGTTCTATTATAATGCACCCTTATGGAATGTTAATTAAGTTAAAAGATAATACACAATTGAATGATATTTCTTAAAGTCAGTGAGTTATATGTTTTTTCTTTTTCCAAAATACTGGCCTAGTGAGGTGGGTTAATTAGCTAATCATA
>APFE031141092.1:37541-71151 GCA_000404065.3 Pinus taeda
TCTCTATATAGATATCACTAAAATTTTAAAAATATTGTGCATACATAATATATAAGAAAAATTAAACTCTCAAAAACATGCTCTCAAAAACAGGATTGATATTGTATCAACACATTTTGAAACAAGGATGAAAATCATGATTTTTTTGTGACTTTTAAAAAAATGAAAATAAGAATTGGTATTGTTTTCATTAAGTTCGTAACTTTTTTTGTTTTGTTAGTATTTTGGTTATTTTATCAGTTGTTCCCTAGATGTAAGGTAGGTTTGTCTGTTTTGATTATGTTTATGGTTTGTTGGATGTCATTGTTGATGGTGTTTCTAATATCCATTATTTTCAAAGATCTAGTTCATGATTTAAATTTTCGTGGTTAGATATTTGGTATTCTACATTTCCGAGGGTTTTTATTACATGTACGTATATTTAGGATGGTAATGGGAGTTAGCGTGAAGATATCTATTAGTGTCAATTTTCTATCTTAGCTTTCCATTATTTGGAATTCTATTTTTTAGAGGGTTTTTATTACATGTATGTATATTTAAGATTGAGATGGGAGTTAGTGTGATATCAAGGAGGGGTAATTGGTTTTCTTTCTCAATCTCAATGGTGAATTTAATGTGTTCTAATAGGCTATTTATCTGAGATAAAAAAAAAAAATTCAAGTTTCTCTTTCCCTGACAATGGTGAATTTAATGTGTACTAAAAGGCCATTGACCCTAAATAGAAATTCTTCATGTTTCTCTTTCAGTGTATTTCACCAATATGTCATCTACATATCTTTTCCATTCTTTTAAAGACGTATAATATTACAATTCTTAATGAAATCAAAATTTTAATTATTTTAAATACATACATAGATATATAAATAAATTTGAAATTATAGAATATATTAAAAATATTTATTATATAAAAATTTGATAAATTCAATTTAATTTTTTACCTTCAAATTTATGGAATGATGATGAATACATCCACGATTAAAACACTCCATTTACAACATTTATGGAATGATGATGAATAAATCCATTGTTAAAACACTTCATTTAAAGAATTTATATTATAGTATGTACTTCAGTTCAAAACACTCCATATTTTCTATTTTAATATATGTTCATGTAATTAGAAAAATACAATTTTGAAGACTTCATTCATCGTTGTACATTGGGGTGGATTGGAAAAACTACAAGAATTGCTTAATTCTATTGTATAGCATATATATGTAATCAAGTTAATAATTACGTTGTAAAGCGTCCCCCTCTGAAATGAACTCCCCCAAATGCCTTTCTGTCCTAATCTTAACCATCAGATCCATTGTTAGATGATTCAACAATGATCTGTTATCCAATATTATTAGAAAACATTAAAAAAACATTAAAAACATTAAAAATTGTTAAGGTAATTAGTTAGTTAAAAAATTAATTAATTGTCCACCCCATCTGTCATTTGTCTATGCAGCCAGTGCGTCATGCACGCGTGGATAGGCGCATTTACTGGAGAGAAGGGCGGGGGCGTGTAGATGAGGGAAAATGACTTTGCTGCACGAGGATGAGGGTGGTCGTAGAGGGTGGGGGCGTGCTCTGGAGGGTGAATTCCTTTACTACATGAGGATGAGGAGCGTTGCAGATGGTGGGGGCGAAAGCTTTCTGTTTTGTTGTATGACGATGAGGAGGGTCGCGTAGGGCCACTTTTTCTGTAGGAGGAGGGCTAAAAGGAGATTAATCAATTGGTAGTTTTTCTCATCTCTACATCGGAATCTAGAATTGGTTATGGTTGTAGTTATTAGGTTATGGTATACATTCATGTGTTAGTTTTCTCATTTCTCATCTCATATCAGTATTTACAGTATTTGGAGCCCTCATGCAGCCTTCACATAGCAACCTTCGACAAATTTGTAGAGTTTGGAGCCTTCACATAGCAGCCTTCAACAGATTTTTAACATTTTGCCTGCCAAGTTAGTTCATTTACCTCCAGATTTCAGACTTCAAAGAAGGATTGCGCCTTCTGAGTTTTAAGTTGGTGGTTAATGTCTTTAATATACAGTACTTTGACAGTCATACATTTTATTTTACAACAATCATTATTGGTATCCATTCTAGCATACTAATTGTCTGCTCTGTATTCGATCACTGGCACATTGGTTACTTTCTATGGAGTGGAATGTTATTCCCAGTCTCAAGAACAATGACAGCTACCCAAATATTATGAGCCTAGTCACCATATTGTACCGTGCGTCAAATAGATGAACTAGGTATCAACTATGTAGCTCTTCAATCTTTGGACTCTAGACGCTTGCAGCATTGGTAGTTATTCCCAGTCTCAAGGTCAATGAAAGATGTAACTGGGATCTATAGGATAGAACCTCATGCACATTAGGAGCACCTTAACATGAATGACCCTTCTTTAGGAGAACTGGATAGATTTATTTGAAAGGCGATGTCAAATGATACATTTCCTAGAACATTTTCTCAGTGTTCAAAGAACATTTCTCATCATATAAATTATATTATCCACTCTGTTAACCTTGGATGCTACAAAAATGGCTTCAAGACCTATGGGAGACTCTTGGCTTAAGGTGGGGGTCTTAACTAGGTTAGCCATTTTCTAGTGGATTTAGAAATAGGTCAGATAAGACCCTTGTGTAGCCAATCTGCAATGAGAAAGGCAATTCCTAGACACAAAAATTGCAACCCTAACTTGATGAAAGCTAATTTTCTCAAGGTGTTGAAATTCTAGGTCCTATGAAGTCTCCATGAAACCAAGGAAAGGTTCAACCATGATCCCTACGTCTAGAGGAAGCACATAACAAGACACTTATAAAGACAAAGGAAAACAATAGGTTTATATTTCACGATTTCTAGCTATACCAATCTCACCGCTAATCCTTGTAGTCTACATTCTATTTTTTGTAGGGATTTCCATAATTTGTAATGCATCTAAGCTACCATTTCATAGGTCTCCCATCAGGAAAATAAATTAATCCACTTTTTCGGTTAGTCAAATCAATCATGAGTGTCCTAGCTTTTCTATCCTAATCTTAATTGTCAGATCCATTGTTAGACGATTCAATAATGATATTCCCTCCAATTTAATTATAAAACATTAAAAAAAAAACATTAAAATTTATTTACGTAATTAACATAATTAAAAAACTAATTAATTTTCCAGCCCGTCTCCCATCCGTCTACCCAGTTAGTTCATTGTGCGCACGTGGATAGGCATGTTTTCTATAGAGGTGGGTGAATGCCTTTTTTGCAGGAGGATGAGGAGGGTCGTAGAGGGCAAGGTGTGCTATGGAGCGTGGATTCCTTTGCTGTAGGAGGATGAGGAAGGTCGTGAAGGGCGAGGGTGAATGCTTTCTGTTTAGTTGCAAGACAATGAACATGGTTGCAAAGGGCCACTTTTTCCGCAGGACGAGGAGGGTCAGGAGGATTAGGAGGGCCAGAAGGAGATTAATCAATTGGTAGGTTTTCCCATCTCTAGATCAGAATCCAGAATCAGTTATGGTGGTAGTTATTAGGTTATGGTATACATTCTAGGGTTACTATTCTCATTTCTCATCTCATATGAGTATTTGCAGTATTTGGAGCCTTCTTGCAACCTTCTTGCAACCTTCACATTGCAGCCTTCGGCAGATTTGCAATGTTTGCAACCTACATAGCATCCTTCGACATATTTGTACTGTTACGCCTGTCACATTAGTTCATTTACCTCTAGATTTCAGACTTCAAAGAAATATTGTGCCTTTTGAGTTTTAATTTGGTGGTTAATGTCTTTGATATAGAGTACTTTGTTAGTCACATGTTTTATTTTGCAACAATCATTACTGATATCCATTCTAGCATGCTAATTGTCTACCTTGTATTCGATGACTAACACATTAGTTACTTTCCATGGAGGGAAATTTTATTCCCAATCTGAAGGCCAATTGTTGCTACCCAGATATTATGAGTCCGAAAGCCATATTGTACCGTGCATAAAATATATGAACTAGGTATCAGCTTCGGAGCTCTTTAGTCTTTGGACTCTGGACACTTGTAGCATTGGTAGTTATTCTTGGTCTCAAGGCCAATGGCAGATGTAACTAGGAGCTATAGGCTAGAACTTCACGCACATTGGGAGCACCTTAACATGAGTGACCTTTCTTTTGGAGAACTAGATAGATTTAGTGGAAAGGCGATGTCAAATGATATATTTCCTAGAACATTTTCTTAGTTTTTAAAGAACATTTTCTCATCATATAAATTCTATTATCCACTTTTTTAACCTCTGATACTACATAAATGGTGTCAAAACATGCGGAAGACTCTTCGATTAAGGTGGGGATTTTAAATAGGTTAGCCATTCTCTAGCGGATTCAAAAACAGGTTAGGCGAGACCCTTGTGTAGCCAATCTGCAATGAGAAAGGCAATTCCTAGACACAAAAATTGCAACCTCGACTCGATGAAAGCTAATCTTCTCAAGCTGCTGAAATCCCAGGTCTTATCAAATATCCATAAAACCAAGGAAAGGCTCAACCATGATTCCTAAGTCTAGAGGAAACACATAACAAGACACTCATAAAGGCAAAGGAAAACAACAGGTTTATAGTTCATGATTTCTAGCTATGTCAATCTCATCACTAATCCTTATAGTCTACATTCTATTTTTTATAGGGATTCTAATAATTCGTAATGCATCTAAGCTACCATTGCATAGGTCTCCCATCAGAAAAATAAATTAATCCACCTTTTCGGTTAGTCAAATCAATCATGAGTGTCATATTGACCTAGATTAGTTCACAAGTGGTAGGTATAAGTAGGACCTTAGGATGAAGAAGCTGCGGGCATGAATTATAGAAGGGAAGAACCAGTTAGAGAAGGAAGCCCACAAAAGAGGAAGGGATGCATGTAGGGAGAAACCTATCCTATCCCACAAGTTATCTAAGCCCCATGTTATCTAAGGGATCCATCTTACTGATGATTCATCATCAATTTATAGTGGATTCTAGGTTCATATGCTTACAGGGTGTTTTTGGTCAATTTTGGATAATGGTAACACCTCATTGCATTAGTAACTAGGCACTACATATCTTTATATGTTCTTAACTATGCTACACACATGGTCACAAGTGACCATGAAACATGGGACTAGAGGCCCACTTCAATTTCCATCATATTTTATGTTTGTTGCATCCACATAACACCCAAAATATTTTCTGCTAAAGTGGCAACAATGAACATTGGCCAATACACAGGTTGTGCTATTGATTTGTAGAAGATAGAGCCTATGTCCTCTGGATTTTTCAATCAACAAGAAAAAAAACCTTTCATACTCTATTTCAAATAAAAACTATTAACTTACCTCTAGATTTCTCTACCAAGCCAAAGCTCCTGCATTCAACCCAACCTATATTGCTGGAGTTACATATGGGACTAGAGGCCCACTCCAATGTCCATCATTTTTTATGTTCGTTGCATCCATATAACACCCAAAATATTATCTACTAAAGTGGAAACAATGAACATTGGGCAACACATAGGCTGTGTTATTGCTTTGTAAAATGTAGAACCTATGTCCCCTGGTATTTTCAATCAGCAAGAGAAAAAACCTTGCATACTCTGTCTCGAATAAAGACTATTAATTTATGGTGTTAAAAAACTAAACTGGAAACCTTCTAATGGTTAAGGCCATTACTTTATAGGAGTCATTCAATTAGGAATGTAACTAAGCTTGTGAAGGGATTTTGCTTTCTATCACCATGATAAATTGACCTACATGCTCTTATTCTTCACTTGATCATAAAAATGTCTTACAATAATTAGAAATTACTTGTATCTTGACCACCTAATTGCATTAGTAACTAGGTACTACATATCTTTATATGTTCTTGACTATGCTACATGCATGGTCATAAGTGACCATGACACATGGGACTAGAGTCCCACTTCAACGTATATGATTGGGGTTTTGTTGCACCATCCTGTCATTCAAATACAAGGGACTTAAAATAAGGATTGCGCCTTTTGAGTTTTAAGTTGGTGGTTAATCTCTTTAATATAGAGTACTTTAAAGCTATCTATTCCCTCAATTCACATTCTACAATCAACAAAATCATTTTTTGAAGTTGCTTAAAAAATGTTTACTGTTGAAATGGACTCTAATTGTAAGTTTCATTTCCATTATTTATATCTTTATACCCTTGACTAATCAATTCACAACCTCCCTTAAACTTAAACTATGGTTGTAGTAAGAAATTAAAACTCACATCATTTCATCTTATTATGACAAAATTACAACAACGAATTACTTACCAGAGTTCAATTAGGGAATGTAAATGAGCTTGTGAAGGGATTTTGTTTTCTATCACCATGAGAAACTGACTTACATTTCCTCATTTTTCACTTGATCATAAAAAAGTCTTACAATAACTAGAAATTACTTGTATCTTGACAACCTCATTGCATTAGTAACTAGGCACTACATATCTTTATATGTTTTTGACTACTCTTCACACTTACCAAATTCAATTAGGGAATGTAACTAAGGTTTTGAAGGGATTTTTTTTTCTATCACCATGAGGAATTGACCTACATGCACTCATTCTTCACTTGATCATAAAAATGTCTTACAATAACTAGAAATTAGTTCTACCTTGACCACCTCATTGCATTAGTAGCTAGGCACTACATATCCTTATATGTTCTTGACTACGCTACACACATGGTCACAAGTGACCATGACACATGGGACTAGAGGCCCACTTGAATGTCCATCATTTTTTATGTTTGTTGCTTCCATAAAACACCCAAAATATTATCTGCTTAAGTGGCAACAATGGACATTGGCCAATACACAGACTGTTTTATTGCTTTATAAAATGTAGAGCCTATGTCCCTTGGCATTTTCAATCAGCAAGAAACAGAACCTTGCATACTCTGTTTTTAATAAAAACTATTAATTTACATCCATATTTCCCTTCCATGGAAAATCTACTACATTCAACCCAACCTATATGACTGGAGTTTTGTTGCAGCATCTTGTCATTCAAATACAAGAGACTTCAAAGACGGATTGCACCTTTTGAGTTTTAAGTTGGTGGTTAATCTCTTTAATATAGAGTACTACTATCCATGACCTCAATTCATGTTCTACAATCAGAAAAATTGTTTTTTGAAGTGGTTTAAAAAATGTTTATTGTTGAGATGGACTCTATTTGTCAGTTTCGTTTTCATTATTTATATCCTTATACCCTTGACTAAGTAATTCACAACCTCCCTTGAACTTATACTATGATTGCAGTAAACAATTAAAACTCACATTATTTCATCTCATTATGACATAATTACAACAACAAATTACTTACCAAAATTCAATTAGGGAATATAATTGAGCCTGTGAAGGGCTTTTGTTTTCTATCACCATGAGAAACTAACCTACATGCACTCATTCTTCACTTGATCATAAAGATTTTTTACAATAACTAGAAATTAGATGTATCTTGAAATCGATTAATTTTTTCTCTATCACAATAGATTACAAAACATATTCCATTCTCTAATTGGGATTAAAGTTATTGTGTTAACAACTTCAAATGGAAAGCTTCTAACGGTTAAGGCCATACTTCATAGTAGTCGGGAGTCCATAAATCATAGGTTTCATTTGAATTGTTTCAAGTCATGTAGGGAGAAACCTATCCTATCCTACAAGATGTCCAAGCCCCATGTTATCTAAGGGATCCATCTTACTCATGATTCATCATCAATTTATAGTGGATTCTAGGTTCATATGGTTACAAGGTATTTTTTGTCAATTTTGGACAAAGGTACCACCTCATTGCATTAATAACTAGTTACTACATATCTTTATATGTTCTTGACTACACTACACACATGGTCACAAGTGACCATGACACATGGGATTAGAGGCCCACTTCAATCTCCATCATTTTTTATGTTTGTTACATCTATATAACACCTAAAATATTATCTTCTAAAGTGGAAACAATGAACATATTCCAATACACAATTTGTGCTATTTCTTTGTAAAATGTAGAGCCTATGTCCCTTGGCTTTTTTAATCAGCAAGAAACAAAACCTTGCATACTATGTTTCCAAGCCAAATCTACTACATTCAACCCAACCTATATGACTAGAGTTTTGTTGCAACATATTTTAATTGAAATACAAGAGAATCCAAAGAAGGATTATGTCTTTTGAGTGATATCCCCTCCTGATTAAGGCTTAACCTCTTCAGTGGTCACAAGTTTGTCTATCTTTCACGGGCTATGCAACTCAAAGTTCCAGTGTCATCTATCTTTGCCTACTTCCAATCGGATAATAATATAATTTTATGAAGTCCACAAACAACCAAGGGTTAGGTCAATGGGCCTAGATAGTAGAGTGCATCTTTTGATCAATCAAAAAATAAAAATGCTGCCCTTTCAATCAGAGATCAAATTTTGGTACACAACATTTTCTTTCATTGTGGGTGCCTCTTTGATGTCTTTTTAACATGTTGCCCGATCTAAAATGGAAAATGTGATAAATCAGAAAGTCTTACCAATGGTGAACATTTGATAATGCAAAATGTTGGTAAGGAAAGCTACTGAAAGATGTATTCCTAGTCCATTTACTTCCATTGGGACCTCTTTGTCATCGTCAAGAGCCTTCAATGCCACCCAAGATTACTCCTAAGGGACCTATCAAGCCAGGTCACTCTCTAGACGAAATTATTCATGAGGTGCTCAATGCTAACATCTACACCATTGGCTAAAATGATGATCAAAGCCAACTCCATCCTTCGTCTCCGACCAGTTGTAAGAAATTGTTATCATAAACTGTCCATGTAATCATTAATGTGAAAAAAGGGATTATCATGTATTAGTTCAAGAAGAAAAACAAACAACATATTCCATGTATTTTAACCAATTAATGATGAAAACTATAGATAGCCTAAGAACAACCAAATATAGGTGGTTCATTGATTATAAATTTGAGAACATTTATTTTTGTAGTAGTTTTGACGTTAGCTTTTATTTACAATGGCCATTTTATTTTACAAGAGTCATTACTGATATCCATTGCATATTGTTTCAAGGCTCAAGCTAATTGTATATGTTTTGTAGGAATTGGAATTGGGAAGGTACTACAAGGTACCTATTGATAAGCTTCCCTCTTCACCTAAAATTTTGTGCCTATACTTGCAACAAGCTAGAAACAACAAACAAAACCAAACAGATGTGTGTTTCATTTCGAAACTAACACATTATTTTGAAATAGTTCATCATTTTGGTATTGAGAACCAACAAACAAATAAATGAGAACTGGGAGATGATCAACCATTAGAGTTTGAGAGTTTTTTTGGGTGAATGGCCATTCTTTGGGAGAACTCAATAGATTTTTGTCGAAATCTGTCTAAGGTCATTTTTACACAGTCACTATCTTATTCTGGACGTTTAGTGGAAAGGTGATGTCGATATGTCTATCTGTAACAATCTGATAAGTTTTCATTTGAAACATAAAAGTGATATGCTTTTTATATTATGGAATTTTTTTCGTATATGCAAATGATATATTTCCTAGAACATTTTCTTAGTGTTTAAAGAACATTTTCTCATCATATAAATGAATAATTTTTAAAATGCATTCTTTTGAATGAGTTGGAAGGCTTCTTTAATGTGAAATGCTTTATAAAATACCTACCCGCCTCATGTTAAAATGCATTCATCCTAGAAATCATTGCAATTTTTATTTTCTTATTTGTTTTATTATCCATTTTTACATTTTTAATGTTCTCATCCTTATCTCCTTTATCAATAACCCTCACATAAAATTTTCATGTAGTCATATAATCTTCACTTAATATTGCAATGTCTTCCAACAAGCTCAACTATTCATGATATAGAGTAAGCTTTGAAATTGTTTCTTTTAACATAGTTGTATATGAATTGCAGCAAAAGTTTTAAGTTGGTGGTGAATGTCTTTAATCTAAAGTACTTTGTCACTCACATTTTGAATAGTTTGATGTATTATGTTTACCTTCAAGATGAGATAGAGCATGGTCAAGTTATTGAAATTTTTCATAGTTTGTAAAAACTACTCATCTAGCTATCATAAACTCTGAATGAATAAAGTACTTTTGAGTAGTTTTTGCAGGTCTTTTTAATCTGGAATTGCAGGTCTTTTTAATCTGGAAAAGGATGGCCTTATTAGTTACAAATATATTGCACATCATTGTACCTCACATATATTTGCATAGTTGAAATATGTGGTTAGTGTCTCTCTATAATCTAAGTTATTTATGTAGAACATCGAGAAATTCAGCTCTAACCCATTGTAGTTCTATTATCCACTTTGTTAACCTCTTATACTACAGAAAGAGCATCAAAACCTAGGGAAGATTCTAGGATTAAGGTGGGTGTCTCAATTAGGTTAGCCATTTTCTAGCGAATTTAGAAACAGGCCAGCAGAGACCCTTGTGTAGCCAATCTACAATCAGAAAGGCAATTCCTAGACAAAAAAAATGGAGTCAATATAGGCTCACGGGGCTACTGAATATGAGAATATGCCCATAATTATAAATTCCATAACTCATCTAAACAAACTATCACAATAGATTACAAAAGAAATTCCATTCTCTTACCGGAATTAAAGTTATGATGTTAACAACCTCAAATGGAAAACTTCTAATGGTTAAGGCCATTATTTTATAGGAGTCAGGATTCCATAAATCATAATTTCCCTTGTTGTGGAATGGTACCATCTGACTTCTTCTTTTTGCCTGCAAACAAAATAGTAACCCGGCAGTAGTTGGTGTTTGGGAGTTTATTTAAGGCGGTAGTTGGGACTTTTATTTCCAACTGTTTCCCATGATTATATCCAGATCTTGGTGATGATATGGTACTGCACAGTTGAATATGAATATGGAAGGTGACATATGCTCAGAAAATCAGATTATCATCGATGGCAATAATAATATGATGTCCGGCGCTATTCCCTCTGAGCTTTCATAACCTAAAACTTTTCTACACTCTATGAAACCCATGTCATTAACTCATGCGAACTTTGCATCAGAAATTGCCTTCTACATGGGTCTATTAGCATATTTAACCCTTACTGTCATTGAAGTTCATCATGTCTTTTCAAGAGCTTCGTTTTCTTTTCCACGCAACGTGAAAGTGTGGTCTTCCTGACATTGTAAGACCCAGCGCGAGAGCAGCGGCACATTTTACTACTCACCGTGTTCCGTTCTAGCATGCCAGCACTAGGAGTGGGGATGAGGCCGGTTAGCTATCAATCAAACTATCGCTAACGAGTCTATAGCTCCTGAGTTATGTATACCGCTGATTTTGAAGCCTGCCTCTAATAGAGTTTCAAGGAGTCTGTGAATCTTCCTAAATGCATATTTCTGATCCCATAATTTAGGTATCCATCTTTGCTATTTGCAAATGTGAAAACCTGAGGAGCACTACAAATTCTGATTGGAGATGCATGGGCTTTTCAATGGTTTTCCCAAAGGTTTTCTATTTCTTATTGCCTTATTTCGATTTGAATAAACATATTTTGTTGTAGCTTCTCGTGTACTCAAGATGTGAATGTTGAGTCATGTTTGCTGAAGTATTAGACAAAATACTATTTTTTTGCGTCCGACTTACTGGTTATGAATTCTGTTTTGTGGTTTGAGTTTCTGTAATATTTTGGAGAAACTGGATTTATTTTTATAAGAATATTGAAGATTCTTGATCTATCGATCTGAGATGTATATTGCAATATGAATATGAAGGATTCATGCTTTTACTTGATGCTTTATCGTATTTTTTTAATGATAGATGCTGTTTTCTAGGAAAATCTCAGTTTTCCATCATATTACTTCAGTACATTAATGCAAATGAATACGCTGGTACAATTCATATATGATGGATGCAGGCATGAGGAACAAATAATGGAGAAATGTACATATACCGTCAAACAACCAATCTCGATAAAGAATGCTTAGAATTTGCTTTGGCCATATTTTAAATGGCAAATGTTACTCAGGTCCACAAGGTATTTTGGAATTTGGATGTAAAATATATATTACTATTTTTAAATATATTTACGTTAATTGTTTCAGTTAGTCGATTATCTGTTTATAATGTCATGGATCCACAAAGCTTTCTGCAGATTTCATAGGTTGAGGGGAATTGTAGTGGTGATTTGATCAGATGGAAAGATAACGGTAAATTATAGTGGTGATGAGATAAGATGGAAATATAATTGTATACATGATGGCTCTTCTTTTGATGGGCACTTATCCACAATATTTAATTGTTCATTCCTTAAAGAAGTAATTTTGTCAAAGATGAGAAGCATCGATAATCACACAATTTTTAGTGAAAAACATACATGTACCTGATTTCAATTAAGTGTATATAAGTGATTTAAAATGGATTTTGGATAGACTTTTAACTTTAAGTGTTTCTAACAAAGGAAAATTAAAGTCCATAGATGCTCGTGGAAATAGTCTCATTTGATAGATCTTTTTATTCTGAACCTACCACAAACTCAATAGGCTAAAATGGACTTTGGATGTAGAAGTTATCGCAAAAAGAAGTTTGCCTTTGTCCTTTGAAAATGAGGCAAAATCTTAAAAAAATGGCCTAAATGGCTTTTTAAAGGAAAATCGCATTGGAGTGGTCCAAGAGGTGGACTTAAAGCAGAGGCAAAAGAGACCTCGATTACCGATCCCTGACATATTAGGTTGGAGGCAGGCATATCCAAATAATATAAGGAAAGGACCTCGGGCCAATGTGACATTACGATCACTGATATTGGTGTCGGTGCATCGGCGTTGATGATGCTATGAGATAAGGGAAGGAACTTCAGGACTATGCGACATTCAATTGCGATATATCGCATCACAACACTGTATCGTAGTGATATAAAAGGAGTTGATACCATATGCGACATGCGATTGCCAATCCGCGGCGTGCGATCTTAGCCATCGGATCGGAAATAAGATCAACGACCAAGATTAAATCGGTGGTTGGGAGATCGACGATCCCCGACACAAAGAGCTGATATGATAATGACACGCGATGCGATCTGGATTGTCTGTTCGGGGATCAGATCAATCGTCCAAATTAAATCGGTGATCAGTGATCACTCATAGCAGGGCTAATGCGATTGCGATTACAATAAGTGACAAGAGTCGGACCTGATAGGGATTATAAGCCAAATTACATAATTTTTGAAGTCCAGGAATTCAGATTTTCTATGTGATCCTGTGTATTTGGGATTTTGGCCATGTCATGATGGCATAACAATATTGCAACTAATGGTGGACTCGATAGGGTTATAGGGATGGTTTAATAAAAATTCAAGTATGGAATTCATGCCTGATAGTGTAATTTCAGAAAAATCTCTATGTATTAGATTTCTCTCCTTTTTCAGGTTTTTGCCTAGAAGAAGGCCCTAATCCTTCTATAACGACCCATGATCACTATGCCACACTGCAAGCGAACATTTTTGGTAGACAATGATGTGTTTGAAGCCATTGAGCCGTAGAGATAGATGGCTAGTCGAATAGATAATGCACAGAGAAGCCACAGAGCCCCACAGAAGTAATGACACGCGGAGAAACAATTGGGGAAGTAGCAGAGTCGGGAAAATGCCTCAAAGTAGCCAGGAAGCCCAATTGACAGTGAATGGTGAGAGCTAGAGGTCATTGAAGGAGAGCTGTTAGTTGAGAGAGCGATAATCCCAGAGAGCATGATGGATAGGCAGCAAAGCTACAAAAAGGTCGCTTGAAGGTTGCAAGAGGTCGCTTGGAGGTCAAGCGAACCATTGATGTACACAGAGGTCGAGAAAGAGAGCTCAGAGAAGCCAGAGCCAGAGCCAAGAGCCAAGAGTTGGAGTCAGAGCCAGAGCTAGAAAGCCGAGAGCTTCAGAGCCATGGATAAGATGG
Organism: Pinus taeda; assembly: GCA_000404065.3. Lineage (NCBI taxonomy): Eukaryota > Viridiplantae > Streptophyta > Pinopsida > Pinales > Pinaceae > Pinus > Pinus taeda. Next base: position 51,464 of record APFE031141092.1, read on the forward strand.
TGTTTTACGCCCATTGTGTTCTGTGTAAACCAATGGAGTTGAACGTGGAGCTTGTAAAAGAACTACTACCATAATCCCAGAAAGCCTAGATGAGTTGACTAGAGCTCAAGGAGGCGTAGGCCAAGAGTTTTGGGTGAACTCCATATTAAACTTGTTGTCTTATGTGTTCATTATTTGCTGTAATATTTTACTGTTATATGTATATTATATCAGCATAAACAATAGAATTTTAAAGGACATAAATAGTTAAAAAATAAATATCAACATACACCTTATTTTCAAGCACATTATTAATTCCGCAATTGGTTAATCATTTGGGTCTTGGGAATATATAACCTTTGGGAGTGGGAGAGGTTTTTGTAAGCTTGACAAGAAGCCTTTAGTGCCCCATTTTTAGATCAAGTGGTATCAAAGCCTAAGCTTGATTAACCCCACCTTCAAAGAAGGTTATATCAGAATGCTTGATTGAAAAAGAAAAGATTACTTGTCTGAAAGGTGTTTAAACAGTCAGAGGTTGATTGTGTGCTTGATTGCAGATTGACTATTGTTTGAGTTTACAGAGGTGAAGGGAAAACTGTTGATAGCTCTGTCCAGGAAGGTTGAAAAGGATAAGGGCTGAAGGCATTCTTCTTATCCTAAGGGATCTCAAAGCAATCCTTGGAGCGCAAGAGGTTTGTTTCAAAAGGTTGTTTGAATAAGCTCTTTGTTAATCTTGTTTGAAGTTCTTTTTGTCCATTTTTTCATAATGACAACTTCTACAAGTGAGTCCTCAAATTCCTCATTCATCACAAGATTCTTTGATGGAGATATGAAGCAAGAATTGTTTATCATGATGGATAAAGTGAGAGAAATGTATGAGGATGGAAGGAAAAGCAGCATATTTAGAGTGCAGTTGAATTCCGTGGAGGAAGAGAAGCAGATGCTTTCTAACAAATTTCAAGAAATGGAGAGGCAACTTCATATTGCAAATATGAACCTGAAAATGATGCATGAGTTGGAGTCATAACTCTTTGTTGCCAAAGAAGCCTTAGTCAAGTATCATCTTGAAGAATAGGTAAGCCATTCTAGTTTGTCTTCAAATTCGTCTAAGAATGCTTATATTGGTTTTTTTGAAAAGCATACAAAAGGCATAGGTTCCAAGCTAATATCTAGGATGGGCTATGAAGGAAAAGGCTTAGGTAAGCATGAAAAAGGTATTGTTGAGCCAATAATGGTTGAGGAAAGGCATAAGTATTTGGGCCTTGGCTATGGACAATCTTATGGAGAAGTTCCAAAGCTGCCATGAAGACCATTGAAATAGCTCCAAGAAGGAGTTTCATTTCAGTCTTCTAGCCGAATATTATGAAGATTTTATTATTAGGGAATGCAATGGTGTGAAGCATACCTTGTAGAAAGGAGGTGTATATCAACATACACTTGAACTAGAGAGTTGTGGAAACTCTAATAGTCCTGAAGAGATTGATGGTGTTCTAAAGGGAGCTACTTCTTCATTCATCTCACCTCCTCTTGAAGGTAAAAGAGGTGGAAGGGAAAGGTATAAATCTGGTTCTTATCATATTCCTTTTGATATTGTTTAGCATGGTAAATTTCCATATAAGCATTGGAAAATAATTGCATGTTCCTTTTGTGTTTTTGATAACCATCATGTTTCTAGATGTTGGAAGAGAATGGCCACATACAGGAAACTTTTGAAGGAAAGGAAGCAAGAAGCCAAAGGTCCATTGGAAAAGGAAAATCATGATGTCTACAGGATGCACATGTGTTGCAGTTATTGCCATAAGCAAAGATATGTTGCTGCAAAATGTTGGACTCTTAATCCAATAATGCTTCCACAAAAGCTAAAGAGGGTGGAAAGAGAAGATGGCAGAAATGGAAACGAAGTTTCCATGATTGATATGTCTCAGGATGATTCACATGTTTATTTTGATGTGTAGACAAAGGAAATATCTTTGAAATGGATTGGTAAGAAATGGTTAGAGTTCTTATCCAATTAAAGATTGCATGTCTATTGATGCATCTATTTGTATCTCTTTGTTGATGAGATGCAAGTTGCAGGTTTATACCAAGAAGGTGAATGGAAAAGTTGAGTAGGAGGCTCACCTTGTTGCTGCAACATTATATTTCATTTCAGCTTCGAAACTACAGTGTGATTAAGTAAAAGTTGAAGGATGAAATGCGTGCATGAGCATGAGATGCATGAATACAGGGATGTTGATGTTTCCTTGTATTTGAACATGTATGTGTAATTAACTTGAAGGGTTGGTTGCTTTGTTGTAACATGCAGGTCACGTTGACTTGGGAAAAGTTAACATGGTCTCCAAGATGGAGATAATGATGAAATGTCTCATTTTTGAAAAAGAGTCCTAGAGGTTTTTTCCTACATGCTTTACTTGAAGGATCATTTGTTTTAAAGGAATGTTTTGTGGGCTTCTTATTTAGTCCATTGTTTGTATGCAGATGTAAGACATGGAGGTGTTCACAAGATGTGAAATCTGATTCTTTTGTTGAAACAAGATTTTAGACCATCCACTTGTTGTCTATATTTTTGTTGTTGTTAACAGTTGTTGTTGATAGTTTTTCAAATAGGTACAAATGAGAGTTTTGTGAAGTATATGTACCACCTTGGATCAATGATCAAGGAAGAGAAGTTCAAACTACCTCATCAGACCATCTCAGCAGGAGTTCTACAGGAAGGAAAGGAGGAAGAAAGTTCTTTCCAAGGGAGGACCAGTACATCTAGAAAGGAAAGTGGAAAAAGGCTTTGGTTTAGAGGAACTATGCAAGGCAAGTGTATGGAGGCTGAAAGAAGAGGGTCTTATTACTCTCATTTAATGTTCAGATCAATATATCAGTCTTTTGGAGACCAAACGTTTTTTAGTGGGAAGGTGCGATCCAAAATGGATTTTGGACAGACTTCTAAGTCTAAGTGTTCCTCACAGAGGAAAATGAAAGCCCAAGGATGCTCCTATAAATAGTATCATTTCCTAGATCTTTTCATTCTGAACCTACTGCAAACTCAATGGGCTAAAATGGGCTTCGGATGTAGAAGTTATCACAAAAAGAAGTTTGCCTTTGTCCTTTGAAAAGGAGGAAAAATCTTGAAAAAAATGGCCTAAAAGGCTTTATAAAGGAAAATCACATTGGAGTGGTTCAAGAGGCAGGCTTAAAGTGGAGATGGAAGAGACCCGAATTACTGATCCCCGACATATTGGGTCAGAGGCAGACATATGCAAATAATATAAGGAAATAACCCCAGGTCGATGTGACATTGCGATCGCCGATATCGGTGTCGGTGGATCATCATCATTGATGCTATGAGATAAGGGAAGGAACCACGAGACTATGCAACATGGGATTACGATATATTGCATCACAACATCAGATCATAGTGTTATAAAAGGGGCCGATAACATATGTGACATGCGATTTCATATCCGCGACATGCGAGCTCAGTCGTCAGATCGAAAATGAGATCAACGACCAGGATTAAATTGGTGGTCAAGAGATCGACGATCCTCGACACAGAGGGTTGATGCAATAGTGATATGCAATGCGATCTAGATCGTTTGATCGGGGATCGGATCAACAATCCAAATTAAATTGATGATCAACGATCAGCGATACCCAATAGCAAGGTTAACAAGGGCTAGACCCGATGGGGATTATAGGCCCAATTACATAATTTTTGAAGTCTAGGAATTCAGATTTTCTGTGTTATCCCATGTATTTAGGATTTTGGCCATGTGATGATGTGATAACGATATTGCGATTAATGGAAGACCCAATAGGGTTATAGGGGCGATTTAATAAAATTTGAAGTCCAGAATTCATGCCCGATAGTGTAATTTTGGAAAAATCTTTGTGTGCTGGATTTTCTCCATTTTCGGGTTTTTTCCTAGAAGAAGGCCCCGATCCCTCTGTAATGGCCCTTGATCACTATGCCATGATGCAGGTAGGTGTTTTTAGTAGACAATGATGCATTTGAAGCCACTGAGTCGTAGATCCAGATGGCCAGTCAAACAGACAATGCAGAGAGAAGTGACAGAGCCGCAGGGGAGTAATGACATGTAGAGAAATGGTTGGGGAAGCTGCAGAGCCGGGAAAATGCCTCAAAGGAGCCAGAAGGCCCAATTGAAAGGAGGTTGGCGAGAACTAGAGGTCGTTGAAGGAGAGCTATTACCTAAGAGAGCGATAATCCCAAAGAGCATGATTGACAAGAAGCAAAGCTGCAAAAAGGTCACTAGAAGGTTTCAAGAGGTTGCTTGGAGGTCAAGCGAACCATTGATGGACGCAGAGGCCAAGAGAGAGAGCTTAGAGAAGCCAGAGCTGAAGAGTCAGAGCTAGAGCCGAGAGCCACGAGTCGAAGCTAGAGCCAAGAAGCAGAGTGAGAGCCAAAGACAGAGCCAGAAAGTTGAGAGCTTCAGGGCTAGGGATAAGATGGTGTTCTAAGCCCATTGTGTTCTGTGTAAACTAGTGGAGTTGAGCATGGAGTTTGTAAAAGAATTGCTACTATAATCCCAGAGAGCCTAGTTGAGTTGACTAGAGCTCAACGAGATGTAGCCCAAGAGTTTTGGGTGAACTCCATATTAAACTTGCTGTCTTATGTGTTTGTTATTCGCTGTAATATTTTACTATTATTTTATAGCGCATAAACAACATAATTTTATAGCACATAAATAGTGAAAAAATAAACACCAGCATACATGTTATTTTCTAGCACATTATTAATTCTACAATTGGTTAATCATTTGGATCTTGCGAATATATAAGCTTTGGGAGTGGGAGAGGTTCTTGCAAGCTTGACAAGAGGCCTTTAGTGCCTCATTTTCAAATCAATAGAATTGTAGCCATATTATTAAGGCTAAGATTAATGTCAAAACTATAATTGCAAGTTTGCTTTAGATTTTGTTGCAATGAATGTCACTGTAATAATCAATCCAACTTTAGCTGGAAAGATTTGTTTGTATACTTTTCTACAATTAATTAAATAGTTTTAAATTCTATTGCAAGAAATGTGATTGTAATAACCAATCTAATTTTAGATTTAAAGGTTTGTTTGTATATTTTTTTTTATAAAAAATTAAATACGATAATTTCAAATATTTACTTTTATAATTGTGGACTTTTTAACACTTTAGGGTTAACATAACATGAGAGTCAAATAGATTTCTTAAAATCGAATTAGAGTCGCACAAAAATTGTTTGAACCCACTATCCAATAGTTGGTTGTGTTGAGTTATACACAATTTCTTGAAAATCAATTTTTCAATTTGTAGAGAGTTTTTTAATTTTGATTGGATTGAGAGGTTATTTGTGTTTATGTAAATAGTGCATAGACTAGAATAAATTCATCTTAGGTATATATTTAATATGGGCTTAGAGGGATCAAATTTCTTGACGTGAAAATTTATTTAAAGTGCACAATACAATGTCCTATTTTTGTTTGTTTAATTGTATTTGTAAAAGGTAAATAGACTATATATAAGAAAAAATAAATGTTTTAACCATAGAAACTTAATTTTTTCATGCTATATACATATTTTTTTAAATGATAAGTAAGTGACATTCAAATATTTTACTTAACATGTACATGGAGACATTTGATCAAGCAAATTATTTTTTACTATTAATATATTTTTAAATATATGTAAATATTAATTCATATTAAAATATTTTATTGATAACTTACATTGAATACTTTAATATACAATATTAAAATATTTTATTTTAACAAATTTTTTCTATCGATAGATATATATGAAATTGATTATCGACATCAAATTAGGTAATACAGATTTTCAAATAATTTATTTAAATTTTTTGTTGAAATATTTTTTAAAAGTGTAAGATTTAAGCATTTTACTCACACATTTTGTTTACTTCTAATTACTTTAGAACATAATCAATTTTTTTTATTATAGTGGACATTATTTTTCTATTTAGAACATATTTTTTATTGTTTATTTTTATTTTAAAGGGGAACCAAACAGACAAACTTACACATCCTGTAGAATGAGCCTCTCCACTCAATACTTATACATCCCGTAGAATGAGCCTCTCCACTCAATACTTGGTGCAATGGTGTGTATGTGTAGACCCAATTGAACTATAGGTAACTTATAGTGCATAACCCATTGATCTCTAAGTGATTTATTTATTATTTTTATATTAAATTAATGGAATTAAATGAATCTTTGGTTGTCATAGGTTTTAGATATTGATGCATTGATGTGTATGTGTAGACCCAATTGAACTATAGGTAACTTATAATGCATACCCATCGATCCCTAAGTGATTTATTTATTATTTTTATATCAGATTAAGGCAATTAAATGAAACTTTTGTTGCCATATTTTTTACAGATATTTAAATAGCGTGCAATATAGCTCATAGCTTTGTTCTCTAGCAGTTGGAACCAACTTTTAGATATGGATATTTAATTAAAATTGCCGATTGGCCTTCAAATATAAGAGTGAACTAGACAACACCATTGTATCTATACCTTATTGTGGTTTTAATCCTCAAATGGAATTTCGAGAATGAGTAATAACATTGATCTGTTTTATTTAGATACGTAAATTGCTATGATAATATGAAGTTGCTTTATAATGTGAAGGTATTTTCATGTGCAAAGTTATATTGCCAGTCAATTATGGGTTTTAATCTTCAAATAGAATTTAGGATTGATTTGATTTATTTAGATATGTAAATTGTTATGATAATATGAAAATGCTTTATAATGTGAAAGTATTTTCATCTCAAAACTCATATTACTTACTAATTGTGGTTTTTAATCCTTAAATGGAATTTTAAAATTAAGAAGAACATTAATCTATAAATCCACAATTCCCAAAAAATAAAACTTTAAGTTTTTATTTTTTATTATTTACAATATTCTATTAATAATTATATTTTGAAAATACATGTGTCTACATATTTTTATTTCAATTTTTTTAGGTTGAATAATAATAAATTATTAAATAATTAATCTATAAATTAGGTATTTAAATTTGAAAAAAAAATTATTACAATAAATAAAGAATCACAATTAAACATTTTAAATTATGATTTATAATAAATATATTTAATTAAATAAATTACTTAAATACTTTAATTATAAAAATCTTAATTTATATTATTAAAATTATCTTTCTAATAATCTTTATTTTTTACATTGACTACTATTATATCAAGTATCAATCATGTTATTATATTATATTACAATTATAGTAAGTCACAAATAGAAAACATCAACATATTATTTAGTAATAATGTTATTAATAATATGAATATTAATATAAAAATAAATTTCTATATACTATATTATACATTAATAAAATATTATGTTATCATCAATAGAAATCATTTATTTTAATTAATATTATTAATATAATAAAGTATTTTCAACTCCTTCATAGCAATAATAATTTATGTATAAAATATTATTTATATATATAATGTATAAATTGTTCTAATATATTTTATAATATTATTTAATTTAAACTTAATGAGAAAGAAGTAATGCAGGAAACCTTCCAAGGGAATTTCAAAGACAAATATTTAACAGAATGATTTTATGATGAAAAAGAAAACGAGTTTCATGACCTTGAGTTGGGACAACTTACTATGGATGATTTTATCACAAATTTTACATCATTACTAAGGTATTTTCCTTACATACGATAGCAGAAAGCAAAAGTACAATGATTCATTAGTAGTCTTCTGACATACATGAAGGAGTAGATAGAATTAGAAAACAATAAAATGATGGACGAGGCTATTCGGAAGGCCTAGATATGCTACTAATAGATGAAATAGGAAGGGGATAATACTAAAATATTTACTGATAAAAAATGATAGAAACATTTGTAGAATATAAAAGGGGTATAATCTGCAAGTTTGAAAGGTCCATATAAAAACCATCAGAATTAACATTCTGGGAGGTTGCAACAAAAATATATACTACAAGTTGAGCCAAAGCCTACTGAACAATATAATATATCTAAATTTGACCTAGAAATCAAATCCCCACTACAGTGTTGGGGATGTGGAGGACCCCATTATGTCAAAAATTGTCCTCTTCGGAAGGGCTTCAATTTAATAGCACATATTCAAGAAGGATCCATAGTAAGGGAGGTGGTGAGGAGTTTACCAAAGATCAACATAACATTAGAATATCACCAACTAGAATAACAACCAACCATGGTGGAGTTTGAAAATAAAGTCTTTAAACAAGTTGTGTCTATTTTAATTGACCCAAAAGCCAACATGCCTTATGTAAGTCCTAAAATTATAGAAAAATATCATTTAAAAGTAAGAAAGTTTTAAAACCTGTGACTGGTTCAATTTTCCATAGAATCCAAGAGAAGGGTGACAATAGAGATCGATAACTACTGTATAATATTGGTAAATCATACAATATTAGAAAATTTAAATGTATTACTCTTAGGGTCATATGATGTTTTGATTGGGATGTATTGGCCTGGGAAAAAATGGTATCTTACAAATTTTAGAGGAAAAACCATACGTTTCCTAAATGAAGAAAGAGATAGGCAATAATTGCAAGGAATTAAGAGAATTTTGAAGTTAAGACCCATTATAGCCACACAATTGGAAAGAATCCTAAGAAAAGGATGCTAAATCTATGCAGTTCAGGTGGGGTATAATAACAATAAATAGAAAACAACGACACTAGAAGATTTACCTCTTTTGCAAGATGTTTTTGACATTTCCCCTGAAGAGATCCCTAGGTTTCTTCCTAAACGAGACATAGACCTTACAACTGAATTAATTACAGGTGTTGCTCGAGTATCTAGAGAACCATATCATATTAGTATCTCGTAATTAATGGATTTTAAAATGTAGTTACAAGAGCCATTAGATTTAAAATATATTTGCCCCAGCGTGTCGCCTTGGGGAGCTCATGTATTGTTCTCTAAGAAGAAGGACGGTACCTTACAAATGTGCATTGATTATAGGTAGTTAGATAAACTAACTATTAAGAATAAATACCCATTGCCTAGAATTGATGATCTATTTGATCAGGTGAAAGGTACTACAGTATTCTCGAATATTGACTTGCGTTCTAGGTATCACCAGATTAGAATAAAGGAGGAATATATATGCAAGATAACTTTCTAAACTCACTATGGGCCTTATGATATTGTAGTTTTTCCCTTTGGACCTATTGATTCTCCAGCAACCTTCATGTGCCTTATGAATAATATATACCACTAGTATATAGATAAATTTGTATTGATTTTCATTGATGACATTCTTATCTACTTGAAAATTCTAGAGGAGCATAAGAAACATTTGTAGATAGTTTTACAAATTTTAGGGGAACATCAATTATATGTGAAGTATAGAAAGTGTGAGTTATTTAAGGATCAAATTCAATATTTGGGTCATGTCATAACCTAGGATGGAATTGATGTAGATCCAGAAAATATCAAGACCATAATGCAATGGTCTTTCCCCAAAAAACATGGCTTATATTAGATATTTTATGCGGTTAGCCATATATTATCGATATTTTATTAAAGGATTTTCAAGTGTAGCCTAACCCATTTCTTTTCTACAGAAAAGGGGAAGGAATTTTTGGTGGACATAAGAGTGTCAAAATAGTTTTGACGAGATGAAACCTTTACTGACTATAATCCCCATTTTAAGAATTGTTGATCTAGAGAAGGAGTTCATGGTTTGCACAAATATTATTAAGGAAGGAGTAGTAGGAATCCTAATGCAATAGGGTAGATTTGTCACCTATGATACTTAGAAATTAAAAGAACATCAACAAAGATATTCCTCTTACTTATTAGAATTCACAATAGTCATCCATCCTTTGAAAATGTGGTGTCATTATCTACTTCGAAAAAAATTAAATTAATGAAAGATCATAGTAGTTTAACAAATTATTTTAAACATCCTAAATTAAATGCACGACATGCTCAATGGGACACCTTTTTTGTGTGAATTCAACTTTGGCATTAAACATATTAAAGGAAAAGAGAATTAGGTACCAAATTCTTTGATCAGAAAACTAAATTTGTTGTACGAAATTTCATTTAGCTCAGTTAAGGCTGATTTCATAAAAGAAATTAAAGATGCTAGCCTGACAGACCCATAGTTACCAATTTTTATGGTGGCAAGCATGGTTACAGGACAACAATGAAAAAATATTGGGCTATGAAATAAATGAGGATAAGGTACTGATATATAGAGGAAGATTTATATCTGAAATCAACAGGAATTAAAACAATTAATTATGGATGAATGTCATAAGAGACCATATGTTTCTCATCTAGGATACCAAAAATTACTTACTTCTCTAAAGAAAGGCTATTTTTAGCGAGACATGAAGAAAGAAGTCACAAAGTTTTTGACTATTTTTTTTGAATGTCAACTAGTAAAAGCTGAACATCAGCACTCGACTGACTTGTTCCATCCACTAGCCATTCCTAAATGGGAATGGGAAGTCATCACACTAGTTTTTATTATAAGGCTACATTAATGAAAGAGGTAGAATAATTTTATAACGGTAGTGGTGGATAAATTAAGTAAGGTTTCACATTTTATACGAGTCCAATCTACATTCAAAATGGTATAGATTGCTGATATTTTTATGAGGGAAATATTTAGTTTTGACATTGAATGCCCAAGGTGGCAATGTCAGATAGGGATATAAAATTCACATATACATTTTAGAAGTCCTTGTTCACTAGATTAGGTACACCGGTACAGTTCAGTACTGCCTATCATCCTCAAATGAATGGGAGAAGAGAATAGATTAACAAAGTACTAGAGGATATGTTAAGAATCTATGTGATGCAACAACCAAGTAAATGGGAAAACTACTTTCACTTGGTATAATTTTTATACAACAAAAGCTAGCATACTTGCTTACAAATGAGTCCATTTGAGGTGTTATATTGACATAAGTGTAGAACACCCATTAATGATGATAAATTGCAACAACCCCAAATATAAATTGATTTTATGGCCAGATATGTTAAAATAAATGGAGAGCATGGTGAAAAAAGTGAGGATGAATCTAAAGGATGAACATGATGGAAAAATGTGTACGCTAATAAGAAGAGAAGATATTGATAATTTCAAGCTAGTGATCATGTGTATGTATGGGTGAAACCTAAAAGAAGTACTTTGCGTTGGGAGGTTGTGCCAAATTTCCCTCGTATTTTGTGGCCCATTCCAAAATCTAGCTCAAATTAGGCCAGTAGCTTATCAACAGGGTATACGTGTGCATAATCTATTTCATGTATCATTATTAAGGAAATATATTTGTGATTCCAGACACATTATTAATTTGAAAGGTATACAGCTAAGTAAATTTATAAAATTGCATATATATGTATACTAATTACTTTGACATGTAAGAACTAATAAAAAGTAGTTGGTTGTAACTGTAGGTTGAACTAGATGGCGAGTTTCTGATCAAACCCCAACTTATACTCAATCGGAGAGAAGTAATGTTGCAAAAGCAATTTGTCACCCAAGTTTAAGTGCAGTGGAGACACTTTAGACAAGACTAAGTTATCTGGGAGGATAATAAATTCATAAAAGAATCCTATCCTAGCTTATTATGAGATCTTGGAAACCATTAGTACAGTGTTTCACTCGACGGGGGGAGATGTGATGTCCCTTGGTAAAGTTGGTTGATTCTTGTTTACTGCAGTTAAAGACTCTGTTTTACCTTATGGGTCTTTGCAAAGGCCAAAATAATATTTGGCATGGATGGATCTTTTATTTTTATGTTGTTTAATTATTAATGTTATAACGATCTTGTAATGATCCTAAAATGAGGATGGGACACACTGCTAAAAGAGGTTCACATCCAGGTAGTTGGATAGCTATGGGCTAGGAGGCTACCTGCCCAAGTTCCTCCTTGGAAATAAGAATCTTCCAAATGAATTCAATAGGATTGTAGAACCTAAGGTGAAATAAGGAAGAAAATAGTGGAAAGATATGAAATGAAGAAGAGTGTGTTGAAAGATTTCAGTGGTAGTTGGCCAATGGAGTCCATCTAAGACTTGAGCTCCTAGTTTAGACTTTCTCAACCATGTTTGCTTAGGAACAAAGGGTCATTAGAGAAAACAATCTGAATTGATTCTTGTCCTCGAACTGCACTCAGTGTGGAACAATCTCAAGGGGAGAAATAATATAAAACTAGTCTCATTGGTAGGGAGGAGATTTGTGTACCCAAATATTTTGTGATTGTTGCATAGATAGTTTTAGACTAAATATTTAGATAATTATTTCTAATTTCTATGTTGTGATAATTGCTTAACACATTTCAAATTAGGTGGTAAGTACAATAATTATTTGAAGTTAAGACATTAGAAGCTGAATATATTCCTATTGTGAGAATGATCATGCTTATCATTTTAATATATATGATCTACCTTTATAATGATTTTATCATGTCTAGGGTTATTTCCCAAGTCAATTCGACCTAAATCAATAGCGTTGGTAGAGTCCGTGTACCCCTAAAAGAAAACTTATAGATTTTATTTTAAAGACAAATTGTCTAACATTATGCTTACGAGGAAGATAATAAGCTATTTTGAATTGAATGAAATTTAGCATTAGGGTTTGTAGCTAGAAATAAATTGGAGCCATGTATAAAACCCTCATAATCCCAACAGGGGACCAAAAACATTATAAATTGTAAGCTGAATTATCCAAATTTTATTACAAGGAAGTCTCATAACTAAAACTAAATCTTAGCAGTTGGATGTTTCTAAAAAAAGAAACAAGATTTTTAGAAACAAGATAAACCTTACCGGATAGAAAATATTTCTTTTAAGAAAAGAAACAAGACTAATAACAAAATAATAATAATTGATAGTGCGCACGTTAACTAAAATACATAATAAGTTACATTTAGAACATTTGACAATGATTTGAAATAGTGAAAGAAACCATCACAAGAAATTACCAAGGCTCAAAAGTATAAACCCTCAAATAATAAATTAACCAACATACCATAACTAGCATGCACATAATGGTCCTACACTATTATTTAATATCTAAATGAACATAATATCTTAGGGAAAATATTAAGTAATAAACATAGAGAAACGATAATGTCATTCCAATTTGAGAGTAGTATAAAATGTAGTCACTCGAAATAGTTGTAAACAAATAGTCTTCATAAGAGGTTTTACCCCTTCAATTCCAATTTGAGAGTAGTATAAAATGTAGTCACTCGAAATAGTTGTAAACAAATAGTCTTCATAAGAGGTTTTACCCCTTCAAACAAACATATTCCAAAGGAAATTACACGGTGAGGTACATTGGTTATTTTCAAATAAATAGGATTGTTTGTGGCAGCAATAAAATTCTTTTCAAAACAAGTTTATACTTCTAATAGCCATTAATTCCATAGTTGTGTGCCATAGACATATCCAACCAAATGGGAAGTCATTAAGGGAAAATTTGTGATAGGGGCCAAGGTCATGACTAATAAAATTAGGATATGACGCCTTCAAATCCCTTCCCGGGAAAGAAAAAAAAATAGCAAAACTAAAACCCTACTTAAAATAAAAGACATCACGCTGACCATGTCTTAGGAACCCTCACATCGTGAGAAGTTTGAGAAACCTATAGACTAGTCAAACAACCAGACACAAGCAATTCATGGTTAGGCAGGAACCCAGAAACATTGGATGAAGGTTGAGCATAGGGTTGAAAAAAATAATTGGGAATGTTGTACGTGCAACCACACAAGAAATTCTCAAGTGAGTAAGTTCGTTCTATGGGGAGAGAAATCCTTTAGAAAATTAAGTGTATGGAAATGAAAATTACATATTTACATATGAAAAACTATTGGCATTCCCTGCCATCCTATCCCCTGGCATTTGGCATAGGAATTATTGCGCAGAACATGTTAAAATTTAAAGGAAAGCCATTTCAAAAGGGGATTATCTCACCTTGCAAGGACTTGAATTTGCAAGTGTTGTGAATTATCCCTCTGCAATAAGGGAATTTGACCGAACTTGAAACAAAAATTATTTGATTTATGAGCAGTGTTAAAAGGGGAAAACATGGTAAAAAGAGGAGAAAAAAGAAAACCTGTAGAATGGCATGAGGGTAGTCGATACCTTGATGATGTAAATCCATGAAAGGGCTATCATCAGCACAATTTTTCTCATTGTGGTTGCAAAGACCGGATGCGGAGGACGGAAAATATGGAATGAGTGGTGGGACACCTAGGTAGGGTGGTTAATTACTCAAAAACTAATTGCATCGACATTCACCATCCGAAGGAAACCCTAGATACCTTGTATTGTATATTTCACCCACATCTCTAGAAAGGAATCAAGACACCAAGTAGCATAACTCTGAAGAAGTCTCCAGAAAGTTCTTGTCAATACCATAAATTATTTTAAAACATTAACTATGTGTCGCAAGTGAGACGGGTTAACATCTAATGACTTACATCCAACCACTCACAGCTAATACTACATGTGTATTCTTATTATAATAATTAATAACCATTGTAAATGTTGTTCAACAGAACCATAAAGTATTTGATGTAATAAGGTAAATTAAATAGATGTCGAAATAATCCCATATTAATGAATATTGCTAACAATATTCAAAATATATGATATCGTATGGTAAAGGAAAAAAAATGGCAGATATATGTTATAATGTCTCATATAAATCCTCATAACAATGCTTATATAGTATTATCACATTCAACAATGGTATAAAATAAAGTAATATTCAATAAACATGATGGAAAGGGAGTAAGTGAATGATTGAGTTATTTCATTACCTTTAATATTGCAATAATTTAATTATAAATTAGAGATTAGCATACAGGGCTTCACTGGGGGAGCAATACCATACCACATGGGTTTATATTGGGGAATATATATTGAGGAAAAAATGGCATAATATATTGGGGGATATATAGGGGATAAAGAGTTTTTATATTGGTAGGTATAGAAAATGGAGCTCAAAGTCTGTGAAAAAATAAAAGAGGTATAAAAAATGTTAATGAAAAATGGATACCCACAATATCTAGTGGAAGTAGGGGTTTTTCTAATTGGGAAGGTGTATTGGGTTTATATTGGTAGGAGGTTAAATAATGTGATTGTTAGGGTATTTTTCAATATGTATTCAAATTAGGGGTATTATTTAATATGCCACGAAAGCACGTGATAAATCAGAGTTTCATTGAGTGAAACCCCTGTGGATCAGCAGACACTCTCTCACAACAATAAACTCTAACCCTAATTAAATTGGTTCTTTAGATTCTTAAATTCAGATGATGAACCTTTGTAATTATTAATGTCATGTGTTATATTTTTTTGTATCCTAGAGGGACCCAACTACTAGTAAACCCCTAGGGATCTACAACATGTCCTTTGAACCTTAGATGTCTCACTTTTTTCAACACTCACATTACTTAAATCACTTAATGATCTCCCCAATGGTACATGTCATGTGATATTTTATTAAAACACTTTTAACTTATAAATCATAAATTAATTAGACTTAGCTACAAATTGTTTGATGCGGTATATTTATAGTGTATTTTGTAATTTTAAAATGATTTGTTATTTAAGAAAGTGTTGATGGTGATACCCCCGCCAACGTTCAGGGGATCTCCCCAGTATGATGTCCCAACTAGACCTCACATTGTTTCGTGTAGGAGTCACATCTAGTATGATGTACCAGTAGCAATTATCTTATGGATTTTCCTTATCTCTTATTATTCAACACATGAGAGTTTTATGCTTGTAACTTCAAGAAAGTGAGGTGAGTGTGCCTACTGATTACGTAATGTAACTCTATGTTCAGGTTCTATTACTGTCAAAAGGGGGGAGTAAAGCTATTCTCTTGACGAGAGGTAATAGTCCCAACCTAGGAAGAAACACACGAAAAACAATAAGGGTTGGTCCAACATCTAGCGGAATAGTCCAAAGTGGATGCAGCAGTCATGAAAACCAAAGTTCAAAGGAAAACACATACATCGTCTAGAAAAATAGTCCACATGGGGGTGACAGCTGTTAAAACCAAGAAAACACAAAGATCATATCTCTAATGATGCGTGGAGTAGTCCACATGGACGGGACAACAATGATAAACAATACAACACATCTTCAACAATATGAGTACTAAAATAACTGAAGTAGTTCAACTATCTTAGTACTGGTTGAGAAAACATGCATTACAAATGTTTAAAGAATAGGCTTCCAAACAGATACAAAACATGCGTGAAAATGTGTTATCCTGAGATAGGCTTATGAATTAAACAAAATATCCAAGACACATATGTACACCATACATCACTAGTCCCAGTAGTGGAACATTAGAGCCACTCCTCAGTCCTCAAAGAAAAAACTATAGACTCTCAAGGCTATGTGGGAGGAGCCAAGGTGAAAATTCCTTTGCTCATACAATGACGAGGTATATGTAGTGAAGGAGTATAACTGACCCTGGTTACTCTTTGACTTCCCTCATGAATGTTTGACTTCCCATGAGTTTTTGATTTTACATGACTCTTTTATTTTCATATTTGGGTATCTTGGACTTCCACTTTACATTACATTGATTACAAGAATTATAGGCCATAATAGTGATGTGGTCGAGACAACTCATGATACAACTTGATATGACACTACTAACATGTACTAGCTGACTGTGGAGTCCATGTCAAGCCGATGTGTTGTTGAGTGATGATATGCTCTTGGTTTAACATGTCTTTACCTCTACATGGAAAAGTGTGTAGGTTCTTTGATGGTCTTGGTATTTTCTTGATGCTACATGTGAATGTGTCCCTTTTTCTCGCATGCTTGATGTGCTTCATGGATTCACATTAATGCGAGAAAGTATTTTAGCATGCACCTATTTTCCACCCCATTCGTTGTCGCACCATATCTCATCGATGTACTTGTTCCTGCAATCAGTCATGATGAGACAACATCAAACCCAAAAATATCCTAGTCTATCATGATGCATTTTTTCCACTTCAGTGTAGGTGACTAGGAAAGTGACAAGGGACTGAAATTGCAGAGAGAACAACACAAACAAGGATGAGAGGCTCTGAAGCACTATCAGTAAACATATGCCAATGGGAGACATATTTTCACAATCTGAGATAGCAATGACAACTGCGGGGCAAAACCCAGCTAGGACGCAGAATTGTGCAATTTGTGGGAGGAATGCCAGGTGGGGTGTTGAGGAACTAATGGGCCAATCTACGTAATTTTCCAAGGGTCCCTGGGTATGTCATCTAGCTAGGATATGCAGAATTTATTCGAGGAAGACAGTGTGGGAAGAAAGACGCACTTATAAAAAATATTCGCAGTTTTCGAGAGGAGAACAAGATCAGGCTGGAGGAGTTTCTAGTCAAGATTATGCAATCTTGGGAGAGAGTTTGAGCCCAAACAATTTTGTTCAATTTTTGGGCTGGTTGAAGAGTGGGGAAGAAGGGTGGGCAATGACATCTCTACGTAATTACTGGGCTAGTTGCATAGAAGGGAACAAGGGCTGGTGGCAGGACAGCTCTACACAATTCGTCGACTGGTTGCAGAGTGGGGAAGAAGGGATTTTGGATGAAATCTCTGTGTAACTTTGGAGATTAGTACAACCCAGGGTCATAACTCAAGTCATTTCCCCAGTTGATATTTGGGAGGCCTTGCCAGAAATGAAAAATGGATTGGCTTACATGACAACATTTGCACAGTTGTAGGAGTCATTCAGCTTGTTCATTTCTAGAATTGCGAAGATCAGGTTGTTTGGAGGACGGCCTCAAGATCTGTGTCATTCTGGGTAGTAGTGAAAGGTTATTGATATTAGGTCTAGTTGACAGAGGGTTTTTTGGTTGACAAATTTTCAGGAAAATTGACTAAGTGTGAAAGCAATGTACTCCTACATACGTGAAAATGTGATCACACATTTACCATGACTCAATGACAAGACACCTCAAACCAATAAGACAAAATCTGCTCAGTGAGGCTCACTCAAATGTTGAGAGAGGCAATTGCAATAGTTGAAATATGTCTTCGAACGACTGTGATGACACTTGCGTGACAAATTTACAACTTTGTGTTTCAGTGGAACCAATGTCAACAGAGTGAAAACAACTCAGACACACAAAGACAAACCTTCAAAAATTGCAGAACAAACTCACAAGAATGACTTAGCGATCAACATGCCAAAAGAAAATCGATGATCGATTAAGAGAAGAGGGCGTGAAAACTTAAGCAGAACTCATGGGATGAGATTGAGTGTTTGTGACCATCAAGGGCGAAAACCAAGGAAGGCTGTGAAATTTGGATGCAAGCCAAATTTTTAGAGGGTGTTGTAGTTGCTATAACACTTGGCAACACACTTGTTGAATACTAGCTTCTCTCCTTCGGTTATTTTACAACACAATGCCTTGGCCTTTCAGGAATTATTGATTCGTTGTTCAGGTTGATTTGGCTTCCCCACTTACTCCATGGACATACATGGTTCACCTTGTACCAGCTTAGTTACACTCAACAAAACTTTCAGCTAGATCAAAGTGTTTCAAAATTGGGAAGGGTTGTTTAGTTCGCGAGCTTAAGATTGGCAGAGTATAAGTTTTTATCTTTTGTGTTTCTCCACTCTGAGCATGTCTGGATAGTACCTCGGTGGAGTCACATAGGAACAGAAGCACTGCTCCACTGCCAGCGAGCCTGGTCAGTAACCTAGTGGATTTTCCTTCTTCACCTCTCTATGGATGAATTCTTTATCTTCTTTTTCCTTTATATTTTTGAAAGGAGGATTGTGCATAGGAACAGATTTATTTTTAAGGTCGAAGAGGGATCCTGACTTATTGAGAGAAGAAAAGGTTGTTCCTTCAGAGAAGCATGTAAGACCTGTGATTTAGGTTTGTTCGTTTAGACTTCTCCCCTTCTCCATTTCTACTAATTGGATTAAGTTTGAAAACACAGAGAAGAGGACTAAGCACATGAATTTGGCTTCCCAATTTAGACACAGGTTCATGGTTTGGCCAAAGATTCCCTTATAGATGGTTTGTATTTTTCATCCAGGATTCATTGACCAAAAGCTAAAACCAATCATAGAGAGGATAGACACAGTATTAGCCAAGCGTTGTAGTGTCACAAATCTCTTTCAACTCAGCCACATACTTATTCAAAATCCAGAACATAGTATAGGACAAAACTTATTTATAAAACAAAATGACAATACAACCAAAATAAAGGAAAAAAAGGAAAGTAAAACAACAAAAAAAAACAACAAAGAAAGAGAGCAACGATAAGCATGCTATGTACATACGTGGGCATGACCCTAGGTCACTAAAAATAAAATTTTAAATCTTTGCCATTGATAGGAAGGTTGACAATCCTCCCAACAAGTGGTTGCAAGTGATATGTGTGTTGGCCAATTTTTTCGTGAACCATGTATGAACCAATCCACAGAGACTGGAACTTTGTGTGTTTCCCTTTTTATTCATGGGATCTATCCCATTTCAAGTCTAAGTCACCCACAATGAATATAGCATTCCCTGCTGACTTACGATTGAAACATCTCTTGATATGGTTCTGGTGGAGTATAAATTTCTCTTTTTGTTTTATCTATTCTTCCTGCAACTTACGTAATGTGTCCATCCTATGGTGAATCAATAGACATGGCTCTCTTTAGGATTCTTGGGATAACTGCAG